>SJYQ01104396.1:226218-281976 GCA_006410935.1 Redunca redunca | reverse complement strand
GGCAGTGGAGTTCAGTGTGTCAGATGTTGCGGTGCCCTGTGTGTCTTTTGAGGCTGAAGCTTGCTTGCAAGGCCAGACCTTCACTCCATCCAAGAGGCAAGTAGCAAAGGCAGGTCAGACAGCCGTGAACTGGACAGGGATCGGGCGAGGTGGTTTTGTGGTCTGTGCTTGGTGATGGTGGAGCTGAGGGTGACTGTGGCTGATGTCACCCTGCAGCCAGCGGCATCACAAACGGGCATCCAAAATCCTGGTCCAAGGCTGTGGGGACTGTCCGCTTCAGCGGGAGCCCTAGCAAGTTGTTGACTGCTCTCTGTCTGTCCCTGACACCTGTGCAGAGCAGGCTCTATCAACGTGATCATACTGTTTGCTCTGGGTTCTTGCTTCTCTCTCTGCTGGTTGCCAGGGCTTGCAGATCACAGTGATGAATTTTTCTTGGGGACCATCCCTGTTTTGTCCTAGAGTGGACATATGGTTTACCAGTTGCTGGCTGGTGGTCTGCCTTCCTTGAATGGTATCTTCTTCCTCGGAGCAGAAGAGCTGCATTTTGCTGATCAGGAGAAGGTGCGGCTTGATGGGAGTGATGTTTGGTTGGCATGTCATCGGCAGGCCAGGAATCCTGGTTCTGGGTCCCAGCCAGGCTTTTGGTTGCCCCCCCCCCCGCCCGCCCCCCATCTCTGCCTCTCACCCCTCTGGATTTTGCATACAGCCTAGTACAATGCAAAGAAGGATGTGACTTGCTCGGCTTAGTCATATGATTTCTAAACAAAAAGAAAAAAGAAAAAAAAAAACAGACACAAAGCGATGATCTTCTACTCAGGGTAAAACAAAAAATTCCCCTTCCACCAAAAAGCCTGAAATGTTGCAATAAGTTATCTCATTTGGAATGTTTCTTTAAGTTGTATTATAGGGAAAAAATTTTTTTTATTTGTGTATAGAATTATATCCATCTCTCTGCCTTTGGCTCCGAGTCAGTCATTGCCTCTTAAAACATAAAATACAATCCACACTAAAATGGAAAGTTTCTCTTAACTGGCTATATTAATGTAGTCACGAGTGCTCCCCACACTCACTGAACTCAGAAACTAGGTGTGGCCCAAGGTCTGACGAGGCCTCTGCCTCCCAAGGGCCTCGTCCCCGCTGAGAGTGAGAAGCAGGGTGCCACACACAGGGTTGCGCTGCTGAGTCGACGATGACGGGCAGAAAGCAGCCGTGATTTTGCCTTCCTGTTTCACTCCCTAAGGTGACGAGATCTGCATTTGTCACTCTCCTGTTCCCTGCACCATCACTCAGGGCCCGCCGAGACAGTATCTAGAGTAATCATTTACCTGGGAGCCAGGGACCCTGCTTTTAATAGGATGTTCAGGGACAGATTCGGACGAGAGGGCATAGGTGGTAAATGTGACTGCCGTGAAGAAAAGTGGGCTTTACTACAAGCAGCTGGTGGTTTCTCACTCCTGGGGTCTAGTCAGAAGAATCTGTTTCTCTTTTGACCCTTTGCATTCTCCTGTCCAAAAAACTGGTGGGTTCTGGGTGACCACTGACGTCAGCAGAAGTTGATAGGGCAGGAGGAAACTTCTGTTACCACAGTGGGTTCATCTCCCTGAAAAACAGCTGCTCAGTATGGGTTGTCCTTGGCTGTCGCTCAGCCTTGAGCTCATGGGAAGCTTTGTGGCAGGTCCCTGGCTGTTTTCTCTACACCTTCTGAGAAAGAGCAGCATGGTGCGGTCCCAAGAGACCTCCCCATGCGTGCCCCCTAGGCTCACCTGAGATGTGGCTCCTGGGAGCTGAGGTGGAAAACAGAAGCCCAGTGAAGGCCGTCAGGTGCCCGTGGTTGGAATGTTGCTTCCCCACTGCTGTGCTTGTGTTGGGTCTGCTCAGGTCAGTGGCTTTTGTGCTTCCCTGAGGTTGAGGGTGATGCAAACGCTGAGTTTTAGGCTGACAGATTTTTCTAGTTGAAGTATCTGCCTTTTGAGGGCGACTGATTACAGGGGGCTTTGAAAACATCAGGGATGTGCTGAAAATGCTGGTGAGCGGCTGTGAAGAGCAGGTTCCCTCCACAGGGTAGGCAGTCTCTCATTTCCTTCCTCTTCTAGCACTCTTCCCCACCCTACCCGCCTTCTCTCAGCCTGGTGTCTAGTGCCAAGGGCCTTGGAGAAGAGAGGGCCACTGAAAACGGAGCCACCAAGAGCCTTCATGAAGAGGGCTTTTCAAGTCCAGGAACGATCCTAGGGTGAAGCTAGGGAAGGTGTGCAGACTTGCAGCAGGTAAAATCCCACCTTTCTTCTTCCCACGGTAACCTTAATCATGCCCCTCCGTAGACGGAGACTTTCTGCTCCCAGCATCTTCAGTTAGACGGCCCCTTTATAGGGTGCTGGTCAGCCTGGGGGATTTGGGGGTTTGTGGGCTTGGCAGGTGGCCGCGAACTCCGGCCAGTACCACCAAATTGCCTTAGTGAATTTGGCCCTTCCCAGGTAGGTGAGGGAGGCATCGAGGGAAAGTGGCCCTACCTTTCCCGGCAGTTTGGCCAGCCTCTTGGGGGCATCAGTAGTTTGATGACAGGAATTGGTGTCACTCATTGAATCCCACCCCACTCCACCCCCTCCCCCCTTTAGGAGGAGATCATGGTACAAAGCCCAGGAGGGGCCTTAAGGTGTGAAGACTGCTCTGGGTAGAAGAAAGGGACTTCTTTTCACCATCTCTGGAGAGTTAATAGACTGGAGAGTTTTACTTTCAGGGTCAAGGCAGCGGACTGATGGGGATAATGGGTGGGTGGGTTTTTCTGAGAGATTTTGTATAATGCTGAATGTGTCCAAAGGGACGGGTTTGCAGAACCTCATATTGGTATATTAAAGAAATAATTTTTTAAAAAAGCACTTTAGGTTATTTTATCTTTAACTCAATTGCTGCAATTTCTTTTGTGTGTGTATATATATACATATATATACTTTCCACAAAGTTTTATTTTTTGCTCAGAAAAAAAGTTAAATTGAGGTGTGACAAGAAAAGCACTTACCTTGGTGCAATATGTGTAGCTTGACGGTCCTTGTCCCATGTGACCCTGGCCTGGCCGCGTTTTTCCACTCTGTCAGCCCTGTGCTATGAGAGTGTCCATAGGGAAACACTATTATGCATTCTCAGCAACTGCTCAATCTATGCAAGCCTTCCCTGTGTGCCCAAGGGCACCCCCTCAGGCTCTCTGAAGAACTGCTGCGGGTCCTGTTTTCTTCTGCTGACTGTTGAGGCCCTTTTTCATCACTTTTGCTTGGCCCTTTGCCATCTTTTCCCCTTCACCGTTACACAGTGATGCCTGAAAGGAAGAAACCGGTTGTTCCTAGGTAGACACCTGGCGCTTTCTAGACTTTTACATTTGTAATCAGGTCGAATGTCCTTAATCCGAAAGACTTCTCCAGAGTCACTGAAATCATTGATTGTGGAACTGCAACAGTATTGCTAATGAGTTTACAGTTTTTCTACCCCACCAATCAGAAATATGTTTGGGGAAGGTGGTGGGGGTCACAACCCTAGCCATCCTGTCAGCTCTTTAAGCAAAAGCCTCCAGCCTTCACTGAATCCAGTAAACAAAGCTGTTAATAATCTGCTTTATGAACTTTCTTCCTTCCCTCTCACTCCTCTCCCCTCCCATTTTATCTTCAGTTTTCAGGCTACTAACAGAGAAGTTTTAAAACATACTTCAGCCAAAGCAGAAAGATTTCCATAGATCATATGCAAATAGTTCTGCTATGACATAGATCAGAAATTGACCATTCCTAAATATTGGGGAGGGGAGAGGCAACAAAACTGAATTAAGCATATTTCTGATTGGTCGTCAGTTTAGCCTTTCTCTTGCATGTGTTGGGAGGCAAGAGAAGGGGTCCCATGTTTCTTCTCACACCTTTTGGGGAAGCTGATGATCACTGTTTGGGCATTTCTGTTACTCCTGTTCAAGAGAGGGCTTCTCAGTCTGCACTGAAAAATGCAAATTAAACTGGATCTTTATGTCAATGTGTACATAGTACAAGCTTTTTTTACTGGAAGCAAAGTTTAAAACCACACACTGCCCTTTTGGTGGTGTGCTTGCTGGGCCCCAAATTGGGTGATGTCATGTCACTTTCTCAGATCAATGCAGTTTCTACTTTTTCTTACGGGGGAATTTTTCATAAAATCTTTTCTTCACCAAACCCAGGGGTGTTTTCTGCAATATCCTTGTTATCCTCATAGTGGTGCCAAGTCCAAGAGGCCTCTCTTGCCCTTTTCCCCGGTGTCCTCAGGCCTCCCCAGGGCGCTGTTTGACTCAACAGTCTACATCCTTTGTTGTGTTTTGGAGAATATGGGGGTGGGAGGTCGGAATTCAAGGTGGCTATTCTTTTTCCCTGTAAACTCCTAGTTCCTGTTTGGGGAAGGTGGCTGGAAACAGGGTTTTGCTGAATCTCTGGCTCAGATTTTCTGGCCAGGAGAGGCAAGACCCACAACAACCTTCTTTTTTTGACACACACTAGTCATTGGCCAGAGGTCTTGGTTGAAATTTTTTAAAATCCCAAATAGTTTTATTTGGATTATGTAAAAGCCTACCAAATTTATTTGTGAAACATGGGAACAACGGACTTCCACTGAGCGATATGAAAACGTTACAGGTTCAGTACTTCCAAAGGAAGAAACCTCTAAACCCAAAAAAGAATAAATATGAATTTGTATTTTTGAAGAATGTGAAATAATGGTGTTTGCTTAATTGCTCATTTTGTATAAACTTAATATTGTACTTTAAAATATCTGCTAAGAAGTAAAAATTTAACTTTTTGGAATTGAAAAAAGCAATATTAAATACTAATGAAATCCTAATTAAATGCTTATTTAAATCTGGTAGTATCTGTGGCATTTCTTCCCAACCCATGGCTGACAGTTCTCAACCACTTCCCCACTCTCCAGTCATCAGAGTTTTTAGAGGGGACAGAAAGGAAAGGTCGGTCACCAGGAGAGTCTGCAGGATTCCTTTTAATAAAGGCTCTGCTGAAAGTGTTTTGTGGGGCTAGGAGCCCCCAAAGCATGAAATGGACATGTAACACCACCTGGATCCCCCAAAGCAGGCCAGATAATTCTGGCGAGCACTGCTGGTCTGCTCAAATCTGGGTAGTCAGACTGGGTATTCATTCTTCTGCTACATTTCAGAGCTCAGCACTGCCTTCAGCCAGGATGAAGTGGGAGTGAACCCAGCTGCTAGCAGAGCTGCCTCCCCAGGCTGACAGCCAAATACCAGCCATTGCCAGTGAAGACTGGCCCCTTTATTGAAAGGGAGTTGTTCAAAGTCCAGCCACCAGCCCCGGGGAGGGAGAGAAGATAGGACGCCCGGCTCAGGGATGGTCAGGGCTCCGCAGCTCCATCGCTAGCGTCCTTTGGAAAGCCACCTCTGGAGGAGACAGCTGGCTGGGAGGGCGCTCCAGGTTTGGCTGAGACATTCTGATTGGAACAGGGTGGGGAAAAAAAGAGAAAAGAAAAAGTGAGGTTGGGAGAAAAGGCCTTGGATTAGGCCCCGAAAGAGATGGCCATTTGAAAAGTACTTAACTTTTTCAAAGCCTCTCGTCCAGATGAGAGGCAGTAGGGGGTAAAGCGGTGGGGACACTCGTCCACCCTCCAGGGGAAGCCAGGGCTTAGCAAGTGCGGCCAGTGGGCAGTCCCCACCTCCCAGGCCCAGCCCGGGTGGGCACTGACCCCGCTACCAGCCGGCTCCGGGCGCCGGCGGCCCAGCTGCCGCAGCATCTCCTCGCAGGCGGCGATGGTGTCCAGGAGCTGCCGCTGCCGCTGCTCCACGGCGTCCAGCAGCTGCTGAGCGCGCTCATCCCGGGGCGGCTGCGGGAGCGGCCTCCCGCCGAGCCCNATCCCATTGTAGTTCCTCAGGTCACCTTTCCTAGATCTTCCTAGATTCTGGAATAGGACCAGCAGTGCCTTTCATTTGGTTGGATTTGCGCCCCCTTTGTTTCCCAGGTACTGCCATGTGAGAGTACCTGAGGGGCTCCTGAAGGACCTGTTGCCAGGACCAGTGACCCTGGTGATGGAACGCTCAGAGGAGCTCAACAAGGACCTGAATCCTTTCACTCCTGTGAGTCAGATTTTCTCTTGCGTCCTGCCATTGGCTTTCGCTAGCATCCATGCCAGGCCCATTCCCCACCCCTTCCAACCTTTTTATGACCCCTTTCTCCTTGCCTCATAGCTTGTAGGCATTCGGATTCCTGACCACGCCTTCATGCAGGACTTGGCCCAGGTGTTTGGGGGGCCACTCGCTCTCACCAGTGCCAACCTCAGCTCCCAGTCCAGCTCTCTGCATGTTGAGGTGAGAGTAAACCCAGTCCTTCCTACAGAAACATCAGCCAGGCCGCAGTTTCCTCTGTGCAGGGCATGGGGTGAGGGGCGGGTGAGGGCGGATGATGATGGTTCACTGGAATTGCCTGGCAGGAAAGCCACCCTTTTGGTTTAATAGTAGGAAGTGTGCCCATTTGGCAGGGGTGGGAGAAATCCAGAATAACCTCAGAAAAGTTTTAAAGTTGGAGAATCAAGAGGGAAAATTGATTTTTTTTTTCATAGCGTCTTTTTAACAATAATAGACATCATAGCATGTTTTTTTCTCAAACCGCCCCCCACCACCACCGCCACCCGCAGCAGAAGACTGAAAAGTTAAGTCACTTATCCCAGGGACTCCTTTTTCTGTTCTCTTAGCTCTGCCACAAGCTAGGTCATTTAACAATTCTTTGCACAGCTCTGAAGGGAAACCCCTTTCCACAGCCCAGGGATTGAGTGCCAGTGGCATGCACTTGCTGAGTCCACCTGTTTTCTCTTTGCTACCCTGATCCAGAGTTCTGCTGAGATTCAGGATTAGAGTGGTAGGGCTGGAGGGACCCTTAGTGACTGTCCAGTCCAGCCCTTTTATAGCCCTGGATAAAATAACTTGCATACGGTCACACAGAGTTTGATGGCAAGTCAACGGTAGAGCCTACAGCTTTGGATTCCCACCGAGGTCTCCAGTCATTTTACTCCTCCCTCCCAAACTGAAGCAGTGTGTGGAATTTCCTCTTGCCATAGTAAGATTGTCTTTAAGCTCTCAACAGGTGTTCCTTGGGGTGCTAATGTGGGGAGCTCCAAACCTCATAGGATGCGGTATCCTGGGTACAAATGCAGTGTCTTTGTTATAGCTGACCCTGAGTTTCCTTCCCCTGCTTAGAGGAAGATGCCTGCTGCTTTAGAGCTGTGTGGCCTCTGCATATATGCCCTGTGTGTGGTGTGACATTGCAGATGCCTCTCCCTCTTTTCAGGAATTCCAGGACCTGTGGCCTCACTTGTCCTTGATCATTGATGGGGGACCAATTGGGGACGGCCAGAGCCCAGAGTGTCGACTAGGCTCAACTGTGGTTGACTTGTCTGTGCCTGGAAAGTTTGGCATCATTCGTCCTGGTTGGTGAGTCTTTTTTTTTTTTTTTTTCCTGTGGCACAGGGGTAGGATTTGAGCGAGGGTTGTGAAATGCAATTTACAAAAGTGCCTTGACCAGGAGAGAAAAAAAAAAAGGTTTTCCCTCCCATCTTGCCCTGAGTGGGGTGGGAAGTTTGGCGAGGTGGTGGGTGGAATGGAACTAAGTTTGCTAGTGTTTGCTGGCTTTTTCAGGATTCAAAGGGTCCATCACGGGTTTGATGAACAGAGCATATTACAAAGAGTTTAGAGGTCCCTGATCTCCAGACTCCGGTGGGCTTGGGGCTTTAAGAAGTCAAACCCTAACTTGTCCTCCATTTCCTCCCCAGTGCCCTTGAAAGTACTTCAGCCGTCCTCCAGGAGTATGGGCTGCTCCCCTCACACGGACCCTGCTCGTGACACTCTGGAGGAGGGAAGGCCCAGTGACTGGTGCTGGACACTGTGTGTCCGACCGCTGGTAGTTGGTAAAGCCTCATTTGCAGAGGCTGCTAGGGCTATAGTGTTAGTAGTCTGACCTTTTAAGGCAGAGTTTCTTTCTGAACTGTATAGACCAGAACTCAGAAGCTGCTGGTTAAGTCTCATACCTGGTTTGGGAGGTTATAAGTAGTCCATTCCTAGGATGGCCAGGTTTCTTCTTCATTTTTGAAAAATAAATAACCAGTTTGCAATCTAATAAGAGCCTCTTCTCTGGTGGGTAGTGGCATTTAAGGTCCAAATCAGCTAATGCATCAGTTGATGCTTTTTTGAGTCTCAAGTGACCAAAGGCACTTTGTGCTTCTGAAGTTGGATCCAGGTTAGGATAAAACCTGTGGAGCCATAGGCCAAATACTACTTCCTCTGAACCAGGGCTGGTTCTGTGCTGTAATTGCCTGGCAGAGTCATCATTTTTGTCTAATGATGGGAAGTAAGCTCGGTTGGGAAGGGGTGTCCAAATTATTGAAGAATATTGGAAAACCTCTGCTGTTCTTTTTAGCCACCTTTTTCTTATTTATTCATAATACAAACTATGATTTCTTAAACCTGTAATACCTTTATTTAAATCCAGTGTCTACTCTTCAGCCTTTATATATATATATATATATAAAGTATTAAACATAATTATTGTTGGGCATTTGAACTTTGTTTTTTCTTTAATAGAAAAGAATGCTATTAAACATCTTTGTAAATGTTTTATTTTTCTTCTTTTGAATTATTTTCTTGGTGTAGGATTACTGGGTCCAAGTATATGGACATTTTTATGGCTCTTGATACAGGTTAGCCTTCAAAAGAACTGAATCAAGTTGCATTACCATCAGCAGTGTGTGAGAATTACTGCCCCTTCCCCCTGGTCTGACTGTACTTTTAGTGTTTTCAAAAATGTGTATGTTTGAGATGAAGCCTCATTGTTACTCCCTTGTAAATTACTCCAGGTCACCATCCAGCCCTTTTCACCTGTTCCTGCCTGCCTCGGTTTCTTTCCCCAACTGAATCACAGCAAAGTGACCAGGCCTGCCCCATCCATTGGTGGGGTTTAGTACCTGTTACTAAACAGGTACTGGGGAATCCTTGTGGTGACCAGTAGGGCCCACTATCGCCCCTCCCCGCTCATATCCCAATTCTCAGAATTAGGATTGTCTTAAGCCCACAAACTCAATACAGTGGTTTCGAATGCATGTTTTCAAGTAGATCTTAAGAATCTTGCCAAGAGGGTATCCCAGGGCCTGCTTTGAGGATCCCTGCAATTAGCATATTAGTTTGTAAATAAGCCTTGGTTTGCTAAATATTCCCTCTAGAAGTCTTACTGAAACTACTAATTTCTTAAGCAAACTCGGCTTTTCCATTGTGTTAATGTGGTAGCCAGCCCATCCCACTTGTCAGTTCATCACAGAATCTGACTGAGGGGTCAGAGTTTGTTAACCTCAAGGGAGCAAAAGGAAAGCTGGCTGGAGAATAGGAACAACACGTCATATTTAATACAAATCACAGTAGCACTGAAAACGGCTCTAGTGAGTGGGCCTCATTCAATTCAGGCAGCTAATGAGGAGTGGGGGTGTCCTAGTCCTCTCCTAGAGCTAAATAGTCATCTAGGAAAGTGAAAGCTCTGGAGCACAGAGGTGTTTTCTTCGAGGAAAATGAAGTGAACTCCCAGCAGTGGGCAAAGCTGAAAAAAGGAAAAACTCATAGCTGTGCTTAGGCACTAGCTACAAGGCCACACCAAATAAGGAATAAGGAAAGCTGGCTCCTGTAAGTTTAGGAAGACAGGAACCATCCCTGGTCAGGTTTTCCCCCAGCAGCTGGCATGTGGTAAGGTGCTTGCCGAGGGTGTGTTGAATAAATGTGTGAATGCTCAGGATTATATCCTGATAATCAGGTCTGGGAATCTACTGGGAAGAGCTTAAACCGAGAATTTTCCCTTTTATAAAGTCTTAAGTATGGTTTCTTAACTTGGGGAAGACAGCCGATGTGGGAGGGAGGCCTGGGGAGGACGCAGGCTGGCAGAAGGAGGTGCTTGCTGGCCCAGAGCCCTGACACCCTTCTACGAGCAGTGACTTGGTGACTCCACACCAACCAGCTGAGTTCCAAGCTAGAAGGAAGTTTAAAGTGTTCCAACTGACGACGTGGAGCTCCCTGGGGCTAAGTGCAGTCCCCTGCCAGCCCCTTGGGGTTCCCACTCTGGAACACCCCCTAGTTTTCCCGTCCCTGCAGGACACCCACCTAGCTCTGTTCCCCATGGGCCCTGACTTGATGGCCCCAGAAGCACCTAGCTGCTGACTCGGGAGCAAGTGCCAATAACCCCAGCCGAGCCCCGTGTGGTGCCCTCTTCCAGAGGCTGGGATTCAGCTCCTCCCGCCCTGGCTTCGAGGCGCCTCACATCAGCCACTGCTCCTTCTCTTTGATGAAGTGCTCCGCCCAGCGGCGCGTCAGCTCCAGGTACAGGCTGGGCTGATGAGGCAGGTAGTCCAAATACAGCCGAGTCGGCGTCTTCTTGGGAATGGCCTTCTCAATCTGGGTGCCTTCATGCCACTCGTTGAAAGAGGTGATAGAGACAATCTCGGGCCTCACAGTCAGGGCTGCCTGCAGGGCCGTCTCATAGTACTTGCCATTGACCCTGTTCCGCGTGTTGTGGTTGTTCCAAGGCCTGATGCTGGTGTCAATGTAGCCAGGCCCCACGCTGGGAATGAACATGAGGTTGTTGGCATCACAAAAGTTCTTCACAGCTTTCCAGTTCTGATGGGAGGAGCCGAAGGAGAAACCGTTGGAGGCGAAGTAGGTGTACATGCCGTCAAATCCAGCAGCCAGGATGTCATGGGTGTGGCCCTCCTCCACCAGCAGCGCTATGAAGACCCCATCATAGGGGGTGTTGCGGATTGAGTGGGGCCCGTTTGGCGTCAGGAGGTGGGCCCAGGCCTCAGGGGACGTCAGGTAGGAGTCGTAGATATAAAAGAGCGGGAGGCTCTTACCCATGCTGTTCTTGTAGCGGTAAAATGCGCCATGGGAGCCATACCTGAGGAGCAGGAAGAAGAAAAGCCTGAGCCAGCAGCCTAAGAGGAAAGGAGCCTGCACACCCAGAGGACTGGCCACAGATGAGACCTTTCCTGATGCCCAAGCACAGTTTTGGATCCAGCTGGACTCCACAGCTGGACTCATCATGCCTCTAAGCAAGAACCCAGTTCTCCCCCTCCCCCCAGCTTTGTCATTCCTCTACTGAAGCCTCACTTCCCTGTCCCAGGACTTCCCTGGTAGCTCAGACAGTAAAGAATCTGCCTGCAATGTGGGAAACCTAGGTTTGATCTCTGGGCCAGGAAGATCCCCTGGAGAAGGGAATGGCAACCCACTCCAGTATTCTTGCCTGGAGAAGCCCATGGACGGAGGAGCCTAGTGGGATACAGTCCATGGGGGTTGCCAAGAGTCTGAGTGATTAACAAATTACAACCATTTATGCCTGCCCCAGGCCAAGCATCCACCATCTTCCATCTGGACTATACTGACAGCCACCTAACTGGTCTCTAGGCTCCTACTTCCATCTCCCTATAATCCAGCCTCTTATTTATTTTTTGGCTGTGCTTAATCCAGTCTCTTTTTAAAGTGTGAATCAGATCTCACTGCTCCTTAATGAGACCAGCAAAGCCCCACCCACTTGATCTGGCCTGCCCACCTCCATTCCTGCTATGACCCCATCTATCTCTACATTCCAGCTATACTGGCTGCTGTTAAAGTTGTCCCATCAAATGGCCTTTGCATCTGACAGCCCTCTTCGTGGGGTTTTCTGTCTGTCCCAGATCTCTGCACAGTTGACTTCTCATTTAAGTGCTGGCTCATATGTCTTAGAGAAGCTCACTTGACCACTCATTCTAAAGCCATTTCTTGAGCACATTCTTAACACATTCCTCTGCTTTACCCTGTTATTACTTTTTCATAGTATGGGTCACTATTTGTTTTGTTGTCTATAACTACTGTCTGCTCCACTGTACCCCAAACACACACTAGGTTGTAAACTCTGCTAGCCCTACACATTGCTAAACAACTGGGACTCAGGACAGTGCCTGGACACCGGAGGGCACTCGATAAATATTTTTTGAATGAATAAATGAATGATAGATGCAAGCCATTTACAAGCCACTTTTCACATATATTAGCTTATGTAACTCTCACAAAAGGCTTCCCTGGGGGCTCCATGGTAAAGAACTTGCCTGCCAATGCAAGAGATGCAGTTTCAATCCCTGGGTCAGGAAGATCCCCTGGAAAAGGAAATGGCAACCCTCCAGTATTCCTGCCTGGAGAACCCCATGAACAGGAGCCTGGCAGGCTGTGATCCATGGGTTACAAAAGAGTCAGACATGACTTAGTGACTAAACAACTCTCACAAGGCTCAAAGGTTAAGAGGCTTGCTTCTGATCACAAATGCAGACCAAAGAACCAGAATTCAATCCCAGCTTGCTGTCTCCAAGCCCAGTACTGTTTCACTCTTTTTAGATGCTGGGGACACAGGCATTCTGCCCTTTTGTCCCTTGGCCTACACCTCCAAACCTATCCCTGCCCCCATTTTGATCCCCACCAAAATCCAAGCCTTGGAGCCTTACGTGTCAATAATGTACTTGATGTTGTCATGCAGAGTGATGTCATCTCGGCCCTTGTAGGGTTGGATGTGGAAGGCCACCTGCCACAGACACAAGGGACATTGGTCAGGTGAGCATCTGTCCAGGGGCAAAACCTATGAAGCCTGTGCTCCAGCCATGGCCTGAGGAAGAGGCAGCATTCAGGAGACCTGGCAGTGGTGGGCACAATGGAAATAAAAGCAATCACTGCCCTTCAGGCCCAAAAAAGAGAAGTGAGAAGTTTCCCTACCTCCTACAGCAGAGCCTTAGGAATCATTCCGATGGGCTATTGCAAGCTAACAGATTTCCACTTAATGTGCCAGCTCCCAGTGATCAGCACTAGCTGCCTGAAACTACGGAAAGAAGTTTGATCTGGTTTGATCTTGCAGTCTAAGGGTCTCTCAAGAGTCTTTCCAGCACCACAGTTTGAAAGCATCAATTCTTTGGCATTTAGCCTTCTTTATGGTCCAACACACATCTGTACATGACTATGGGAAAAATCAGCTTTGACCAGCCAGAACTTTGTCGGCAAAGTAATGTCTCTGCTTTTTAATATTCTGTCTAGGTTTGTCATGGCTTTTCTTCCAAGGAGTGAGCATTCATGGCTGCAGTCACCATCTGCAGTGATTTTGGAGCCCTAGAAAATAAAATCCATCACTGTTTTCACTTTTTCTCCTTGTATTTGTCATGAAGTGATGGGATCAGATGCCGTGATCTTAGTTTTTGGATGTTGAGTTTTAAGCAAGCTTTTCACTCTTCTCTTTCACTCTCATCAAGAGGCTCTTTAGTTCCTCTTCACTTTCTGCCATTAGAGTGATATCATCTGTATATCTGAAGTTGTTGATATTTCTCCCAGCAAACTTGATTCCAGCTTGTGATTCACCTAGCCCAGCATTTCACATGATGTACTCTGCATGAAGTTAAATAAGCAGGGTGACAACATACAGCCTTGCCGTACTCCTTTCCCAGTTTTGAACCAGTCCGTTGTTCCATGTATGCTTCTAACTGTTGCTTCTTGATCTGCATACAGGGGTTTCTCAAGGTGACAGGTCAGGTGGTCTGGTATTCCCATCTCTTTAAGAATTTTCCAGTTTGTTGTGATCCACACAGTCAAAGGTTTTAGCATAGTCAATGAAACAGAAGTAGATGTTTTTGTGGAATTCCTTGCTTTCTCCGTGATTCAATGAATGTTGGCAGTTTGACCTCTGGTTCCTCTGCCTTTTCTAAATCCAGCTTGCACATCTGGAAGTTCTCAGTTCATGTACTGCTGAAGCCTAGCTTGAAGTATTTTGAGAAGTACCTTGCTAGCATGTGCTGCTGCTGCTGCTACTAAGTCACTTCAGTTGTTAAATGAGCAAAATTGTATGGTAGTTTGAACATTTTTTTGGTATTGCCCTTCTCTGGGATTGGAATGAAAACTGACTTTTTCCAGTCTTGTGGCCACTGCTGAGTTTTCCAAATTTGCTGGCATTTTGAGTGCAGCACTTGGACACCATTGTCTTTTAGGATCTGAAATAGCTCAGCTGGAATTCCATCACCTCCACTAGCTTTGTTCATAGTAATGCTTCCTAAGGCCCACTTGACTTTCTCCTCTAGGCTGTTTGGCTCTCTGTGAGTGACCTCATCATCGTGATTATCTGAGTCATTAAGACTTTTTCATAGTTTTTCTGTGTATTCTTGCCACCTTTTTTAATCTCTTCTGCTTCTGTTAGGTCCTTACCATTTCTGTCCTTTATCATGCCCATCCTTGCATGAAATGTTCCCTTGATATCTCCAATTTTCTTGAAGAGATGTCTAGTCTTTCCCATTCTATCATTTTCCTCTATTTCTTTGCATTGTTCACTTAAAAAGGCTTTCTTATCTCTTTTTGCTATTCTCTGGAACTCTGCATTCAATTGAGTATATCTTTCCCTTTCTCTCTTGGCTTTCTCTTCTCTTCCAAGTGATATTTATTTAGTCTCCCATTTATCCTCTATTTATTTTTCCCAAAGTATTTTTTCCAGAACTCAAAAAATAAAGAGTGACACAGGCAGTATATATTAGATCCCTATCTCCCAGCATCACACTTACTATGTATATGCACACCTGGACTAATGCCAAGAGGCGCCATCCCTGTGGTGGAGGAAGGGACATCTCCAGCATGGGCTAGAGAGCATTTGACCTCTTCTTGGAGACTCACCTGGATGTTGTACTGATGGGCGGTGTCCAGAATGGCAGGCACCAGGTCATCTGAGGGTTCCCCGTTATCATCAGCCATGCCAGGTGGGTACCAGGACAAGACAAGGACGCCTGAGACACAACACAGAGGATACTTCAGAGACACACAATACCTCACAACAGAGATTTGCTTCCTCACAAACCATCTCCAACTGCCAAATGGTTTCTGAATGAAATCTTGATTGATGCTCTTGCCAGGTTCTTTTCTTGCAGATCAGATCCCTGAGCCGGTGCCCTGGAGCTGTCCATGCCCGAGGTGCTGAAGCTCTATGGCTGCAGGAACCCTAATGTTCCAGGCCAGGAAGGAGCCTTAGAGCCCAGCCAGCCTTTGGCCTGCATTAGCAAGTAGTTAAACAAAGGGGAATGGGTGGACAATGCCTCATCCACCTGGAAGATAGGAATCCACAGCCCTGTCTCTGGAGGAGAAAAGTATCTCTGAGGGAGAGGAGCCCTGAGTAGAGGTAATTTTACCCTTCTTGTGGAAATAACATTTGTCTCAACTGTCAACCCTCTGTCTATCCTGAGGGACAGCCTCTGTGCTATTTGTGAATACATCCCACCGTTGTCTCTGGCATTCAGTTCCCCCCTCCTCCACACTCATTAACCGTTTCTAGAGAAATTGAAATGTACTGTAAAATCCAGCAGAATTCAGTGACAAAATCTGAAATGTCAGCTTCCCCACCCCAGCCTGCCCACAGATCGACTTCTATCCAAGCAGAGTATCTGATGAAAAAGCCCCCAGGCCCCTTACTGCAAATAGAACAGGGCCTGTCATACAACATGTGCAAACTTTCCTTTCTGCTGCCAGAAAAAGTAGGAAGGGCTGAGGCTCTACCCTGTCCCTGGTGTGAAAGCAGAGGCCATCCCAGGTGCTACTGCTTTGAACTCCAGACTCCTTCCGAGCCAGAATACCCAGGGCTCACTTACCCAAACCTAGAAGCCCAACAAACATGAAGACTGCCCTCCTCTCCTCACTGTCCCTGGGACAGTCCTGGTGCAAACGCCTTCTACTGACCCTCCCAGCAGCTCCGCCCTCGGAAAGGGCCCTGGAATTGGGAAGTGGAGGTGACGGGTGGTTGTCAGAGGAGGAGGGGTCAGAATACAAGAGATGGGGGCGGTGCCTCTTGGTGAGCTTGGAATTAGAGTTCGGAAAGAGAAGGGGTAAGAAGCCAGGCTGAGTGAGGGGGACCAAAGGCCCGGTGATAGGAGCAGTGGAAGTTGGGGTGTGGGAACGAAGAAGGGCGAGGCTGGGGCCCGAGCGATGGGGGCGGGGGGAGCTCACCGATGGCGGCTTCCTTCAGCTGGGTCATGTGCTCCCGTAGCACGTCGGGGTCCCGGGAGCTGTAGGGCCCCAGTTCCGGGTAGAAGCTGGAGCCCAAGTCATCAGGAGGGCTGTGGCGGCCGCGGGGGTAGCTGGCCGAGATCTTGGGGTCCCAGTGCGGCACCATGACGTGGTCCCAGTGAATGTAGTGGCCTTCGCGCCCGGGACTCCCGTACCACGAGTAGTAGAAGGCGTGCAGGTCCGAGTAGACGCGCAGACTCTGCCCCGGGGCGGGTTCGGCCTCCGCTGGGGCCGGCCCTGGGGAGCTGCCCGGGCCCGCGGTGCGGGGCGGCGGCGGCGGCGGCGCGGCGGGGGCGGCCGGGGCCCGGGCGGCCGGCGCGGGGGCGCCCTCCGNTAAGCCAACTTTTTCACTCTCCTCTTTCACTTTCATCAAGAGGCTTTTTAGTTCCTCTTCACTTTCTGCCATAAGGATGGTGTCATCTGCATATCTGAGGTCACTGATATTTCTCCTGGCAATCTTGATTCCAGCTTGTGCTTCATCCAGCCCAGCGTTTCTCATGATGTACTCTGCATATAAGTTAAATAAGCAGGGTGACAATATACAGCCTTGATGGACTCCTTTTCCTATTTGGAACCAGTCTGTTGTTCCATGTCCAGTTCTAACTGTTGCTTCCTGACCTGCATACAGGTTTCTCAAGAAGCAAATCAGGTGGTCTGGTATTCCCATCTCTTTCAGAATTTTCCACAGTTTGTTGTGATCCACACAGTCAAAGGCTTTAGCATAGTCAATAAAGCAGAAATAGATGTTTTTCTGGAACTCTTGCTTTTTCCATGATCCAGCGGATGTTGGTGATTTGATCTCTGGTTCCTCTGCCTTTTCTAAAACCAGGTTGAACATGAAGTTCATGGTTCACGTATTGCTGAAGCCTGGCTTGGAGAATTTTGAGCATTACTAGCGTGTGAGATGAGTGCAATTGTGCGGTAGTCTGAGCATTCTTTGGCATTGCCTTTCTTTGGGATTGGAATGAAAACTGACCTTTTCCAGTCCTGTGGCCACTGGTGAGTTTTCCAAATTTGCTGGCATATTGAGTGCAGCACTTTCACAGCATCATCTTCCAGGATTTGAAATAGCTCAACTGGAATTCCATCACCTCCGCTAGCTTTGTTCGTAGTGATACTTTCTGAGGCCCACTTGATTTCAGATTCCAGGATTTCTGGCTCTAGGTGAGTGATCACACCATTGTGATTATCTTGGTCATGAAGATCTTTTTTGTACAGTTCTTCTGTGTATTCTTGCCACCTCTTCTTGATATCTTCTGCTTCTGTTAGGTCCATACCATTTCTGTCCTTTATTGTGCCCATCTTTGCATGAAATGTTCCCTTGGTGTCTCTAATTTTCTTGAAGAGATCTCTAGTCTTTCCCATTCTGTTGTTTTCCTCTATTTCTTTGCATTGATTGTAGTGAGACCTAAGTGAGATGGCTACCATAAAGCACTTTTGCATGGTCGAACAAAATTATCACTCAACACTTCCTAGAAGTTCCTTCTGGACTCCGAGCTCCAGAGGGCAGGCCCTGGGTCAGGTTCACCTTTTAAGAATCCAAGGGCTTAAAGAACAGGGTCTGCCACTCAGTTCCCAGGGTTGCTTGTGGAGTGAATACTTTGGTGTAATATTCTGTAGACAGTGATAAGTTTTTCACTCAACGTTAAGTCCGGACTCTGCATTATTCATTATTTCACTTATTCAGAAAAAGTTTTGTTTATGTCTGCCTCCTTCTCTGGTCCATGAAGACAGCAAATTTGTTTCATGAGCAACTATATTTATAGTATCTAAAACAGAGCTTGGCATAGTAGTAGACACTGGATTCTTGTTTCACAAGTAAGTGAATTTTAGGAAACCCAGGAAGAGGCGGAGCAAGACTGGGAAATGTAGGTAGTGTTAGAGCCCAAGAAACTGCATTCGAGAGAATTCGTGGTAGTGTTGCTGAAAAGTTAACCAGGTGGTCTAAGACAGAAATGGAAATTTTTATTTGAGCAGAATTTGAGGACTAGAAGCTTAGAAGAGCCTCTCAGAAATCTCTGAGAACTGTTTCACCCATTAGAAATCAAGGCAGAGTTAGGCCTGTACGCTAAATGATGTATTGCTGACAGTTTACATAATCCAGATCAAAGCCCCATGTGATTCCTTAGCAAGAAGGAATACTATCCAGATGCTGGAGAAGGTGTGGAGAAAAGGGAACCCTCCTACACTGTTGGTGACACTATGGAAAACAGTGTGGAGGTTCTTGAAAAAAACTAAAAAGAGTTACCATATGATCCTGCAATCCCACTTCTAGGCATATATCTGAAGAAAACTGACTCAAAAAGATACATGCACCCCAGTGCCATAGCAGCACTATTTCTAATAGTCAAAACCTATAATAGTCAAGCAAACTAAATGTCCATCAACAGATGAATGGATAAAGATGTGGTGCATATAGACAATGGACGACTACCAAGCCATAAAAAATGATGAAATAATGCAATTTGCAGCAACATAGATACAACTCAGTTCAGTTCAGTCACTCAGTCGTGTCCGACTCTTTGCGACCCCATGAATCGCAGCACGCCAGGCCTCCCTGTCCATCACCAACTCCCAGAGTCCACTCACACCCATGTCCATCGAGTCGATAATGCCATCCAACCATCTCATCCTCTGTCATCCCCTTCTCCTCTTGCCCTCAATCTTTCCCAGCATCAGAGTCTTTTCAAATGAGTCAGCTCTTTGCATCAGGTGGCCAAAGTACTGGGGCTTTCAGCTTCAACATCAGTCCTTCCAATGATCACTCAGGACTGATCTCCTTTAGGAGGGACTGGTTGGATATCCTTGGAGTCCAAAGGACTCTCAAGAGTCTTCTCCAACACTACAGTTCAAAAGCATCAGTTCTTCAGCACTCAGCTTTCTTTATAGTCCAACTCTCACATCCATACATGACTACTGGAAAAACTATAGCCTTGACTAGATGGACCTTTGTTGACAAAGTAATGTCTCTGCTTTTTAATATGCTGTCTAGGTTAGTCATAACTTTCCTTCCAAGGAGTAAATGTCTTTTAATTTCATTGCTGCAATTGCCATCTACAGTGATTTTGGAGCCCAGAAAAATCAAGTCAGCCACTGTTTCCACTGTTTCCCCATCTATCTGCCATGAAGTGATGGGACCAGATGCCATGATCTTCGTTTTCTGAATGTTGAGCTTTTAGCCAACTTTTTCACTCTCCTCTTTCACTTTCTTCAAGAAGCTCTTTAATTCTTCTTCACTTTCTGCCATAAGGGTGGTGTCATCTGCATATCTGAGGTCACTGATATTTCTCCTGGCAATCTTGATTCCAGGTTGTGCTTCCTTGTGCTTCCTCCAGCCCAGCATTTCTCATGATGTACTCTGCATATAAGTTAAATAAGCAGGGTGACAATATACAGCCTTGACGGACTCCTTTTCCTATTTGGAACCAGTCTGTTGTTCCATGTCCAGTTCTAACTGTTGCTTCCTGACCTGCATATAGGTTTCTCAAGAGGGAGGTCAGGTGGTCTGGTATTCCCATCTCTTTCAGAATTTTCCACAGTTTGTTGTGATCCACACAGTCAAAGACTTTGGCATAGTCAATAAAGCAGAAATAGATGTTTTTCTGGAACTCTCTTGCTTTTCTGATGATCCAGCGGATGTTGGTGATTTGATCTCTGGTTCCTCTGCCTTTTCTAAAACCAGCTTGAACATGAAGTTCACGGTTCACGTATTGCTGGAGCCTGACTTGGAGAATTTTGAGCATTACTTTACTAGCGTGTGAGATGAGTGCAATTGTGCAGTAGTTTGAGCATTCTTTGGCATTGCCTTTCTTTGGGATTGGAATGAAAACTGACCTTTTTCAGTCCTGTGGCCACTGCTGAGTGCTCTATACAGTCAGCAAAAACAAGACCGGGAGCTGACTGTGGCTTGGATCATCAACTCCTATTGCCAAATTCAGCCTGAAATTGAAGAAAGTGGAGAAAACCACTCAGGTACGATCTAAATCAAATCCCTTATGACCGTACAGTGGAAGTGAGAAATAGATTTAAGGTGCTAGATCTGATAGACAGAGTGCCTGATGTACTATGGATGGAGGTTCGTGACATTGTACAGGAGACAGGAATCAAGACCATCCCCATGGAAAAGAAATGCAAAAAAGCAAAATAGCTGTCTGAGGAGGCCTTACAAATAGATACAACTAGAGATTATCATACTAAGTGAAGTAAGTCAGGAAGAGAAAGAGAAATATCATAGATATAACTTACATGCAGAATCTAAAATATGACACAAAGGAACCTACCTATGAAGCAGAAACGGAATGAGGCACATGAACTGGTGGTTGCCAAGGGAGAGCAGGGTGGGAGAGGGCTGGACTGGGACTTTGAGATTAGGGGATGCAAACTGGTATATAGAGGGTGGATAAGCAAAAAGGTCCTATTGTGTAGCATGGGGAGCTGTATTCAATATCCAGTAGTAAACCATAATGGAAAAGGAAATGAAATAGAATGTGTATCTATGTATACTTTTCTGTACAGAATATGTGCCTATGAGTCATTTTGCTGTACAGCAGTAATTAACACAACATTATCATTCAACTAAACGTCAATAAAAAATAAATTAAAAAGAGAAAAATGGTGTGAGTCAAGTAGAATTTTAATTGCAGCTCCAATAGCAAACATCTGAATCAAACTGACTTACCCAGTGTGGACCTACACCGTCTCACAATGCAGGAAATCCAATGGGAGAGCGAGCAGAGCGGGCAGATGCTCTGGTTCAAGTGTCATCAGGGACCCGAGAGGCTCTTATCTCACTGCTCTGCTGTCCCCATCGTTGACTTCATACCAAAGCTAGCTCCACTCAAAACACAGAATGATGGCCACAGACAGCTGAGGCTGCATGCTTCCTTTTGCCATTCAACAAAAAAACAGTAAAACTGATTTCTCTTTCCAAGCAGTCCAAAGCAGCATTGGTGGTATAGCGGTGAGCAAAGCTGCCTTCCAGAAGTCCTAAGCAAGCATGTCCTTGAATTACATTGATCTAATATGTTTTGGGCCTGTTCGACCCAAACAGATTTTTGCCATGGGGGAATGGAATAACCATGACTGGATTAGATGAAATTTTTGGAGTTAATTAAATGTTGGGGAGAAGACCATAATGTCTTCTGGACATTAGATGGAATTAGATAACTAATGGAATTAAATGACTTTGGAAATGAGTAAGAGGAAAAGAATAAGGCTGAGACTCTCAGGAATACCAGCATATAAGGGTTGGGCATAGGAAGAACACGTGAAGTAAGCTGAGCAAGAATCATTGAAGAGGAAGAGAATTGGGAATGGGTAGTGCTTTTAGATACCCAGTGGGAAGGTTCCCCAGCTGTCAATCATTTTACTACTTCTGGGACTGCCCTGCAATGCAATAGTGGTCCCCAGTGGCCGTGCCTGGAGTCCTTGACACTACCACCCATCCATAATGGCTTGATCCAAGACTGGAACTCTGACCCAAGATGAACGGACATACACCTTGTTTCCCATTTGACCAATCAAAAACACTGACCCAAGGGTCCTCGATTACAATCCTTTGAAATTTTTCTCTCTGGTGCTGAGGATAGATTCAGTCTCTCAAAAGGTAATGCTATTAAAAGAGAAGAAACAAGGAACAGAGAAGAACTTAGTGGTATGGCATTCCTGATTTGTTTTCCTTGAGGCCTGGTTTCAGTGTGAGACACTGAAATAGTCTAATCAGTTGTCTTTTGATTCTAAGCAAGATGAGCTTATGGAGCAGACCTTACTGGTTGCCCATATTAACCTAAAACAGTGAAACAGCCAGTTGTTTCATCTGAAAAATAGGTTTCTTCAGGAGCAACAATGAATTGCAATTTGGGACAAGCAAGTGTTTGGAGAACCACATGCAAGTCCTGGTAAAACAAAGGAGAGGAAACCATAGGGAAGGGAGAGTTGGGAGGGGCCCCTACAAACAAAACCTTGTGGCTCAGCTGGTAAAGAATCTGCCTGCAATGCAGGAGACCTGGGTTGATCCCTGGGTTGGGAACATCCCCTGGAGAAGGGAAAGGCTACCCACTCCAGTATTCTGGCCTGGAGAATTCCGTGGACTGTATAGGCCATGAAAGACTCGGACATGACTAAGTGACTTTCACTTCCACTATAAACAAAAAATCTACTGGAGGAAACTGGGAGTTTGAACTATAGTGGCTTTTCAGTGGCTTAGTTGTGCCAGTCTCTTATTGGCTGAGTTGTTGCCAGGCAAAGAGAAAATCTATTTCTGCTGAAATAGGAGGGAAGGGGACAGGGCAAATCTTTAAAAGAATGACATAGCTGTCAGTCAATTCAATCGCTCAGTTGTGTCCAACTCTTTGCAACCCCATGGACTGCAGCACACCAGGCTTCCCTGTCCATCACCAACTCCCAGAGCTTGCTCAGACTTATGTCTATCGAGTCGATGATGCCATTCATTCATCTCATCCTCTGTTGTCCCCTTCTCCTCCTGCCTTCAATCTTTCCCAGCATCAGAGTCTTTTCAAATAAGTCAGATCTTCGCATCAGGTGGCCAAAGTTTTGGGGCTTCAGCTTTAGCATCAGTTCTTCCAATGAATATTCAGGACTAATTTCCTTTAGGATGGACTGGTTGGATCTCCTTGCAGTCCAAGGGACTGTCAAGAGTCTTCTCCAACACCACAGTTCAAAAGCATCAATTCTTGGCACTCAGCTTTCTTTATAGTCCAACTCTCACATCCATACACGACCACTGGAAAAACCATAGCCTTGACTAGACGGACCTTTGTCGGCAAAGTAGTGTCTCTACTTTTTAATATGCTGTCTAGGTTGGTCATAGCTTTTCTTCCAAGGAGCAAGTATCTTTTAATTTCATGGCTGCAGTCATGATCTTCAGTGATTTTAGAGCCCCTCAAAATAAAGTCTGACACTGTTTCCATTGTTTCCCCATCTATTTACATGAAGTGATGGGACTGGATGCCATGATCTTAGTGTTTTGAATGTTGAGTTTTAAGCCAGCTTTTTCACTCTTCTCTTTCACTTTCATCAACAGGCTCTTTAGTTCCTCTTTGCTTTCTGCCATTAGGAAATAGCTGTCGGACATTATATAAACTGGTTTGAACCAACTAGGTCTAAGATGGCAGAAGATTTGACTTCCAAATGGAACTTGAGCCTCATTATAATACATTAGCATGAAAATATAATGCATTAGTATGATAAATGATACACCCACCAGCAATGTGACAGTTCAGAGCTAACTATAAAAGCCCCAAAAGTGGGCAATGGCCCTATTACTAGAAATCCCTACCCCTTCCCAGAAATAGTTGGAATAATCCTCCCACTCATTAGCTTTGAAATTACCCAGCCCATAAAAGCTAACCACCCCATATTTGGGGGCCTCTCACCTTTCAAAATGGCCTATACTCTGTATAGTGTGTTTCTCTCTAAATAGATCCACTATCTACCTATCACTTTTGTCTCTTGATGAATTCTTTCTGTAATGAGACATCAAGAACTTGAGCTTTATTAACTCCTGAGACCAGGTTTGTGATCTCAATTAAAAGACGGTGGGGGGTTTCCCTGGTGGCTTAGTGGTAAAGAATCCATCTGCCAATGCAGGAGACATGGGTTCGATCCCTGGTTCAGGAAGATGCTGTGTGCTGAGGAACAACTAAGCCCGTGTGCCGCAGCTGCTGAGCCCAAGAGCCGCAGCTCCTGCGCCCGCATATGCAGAGGCTGAAGCCCGCATGCCCGGCGCCTGTGCTCACAAGAGAAGCCGCCACAATGAGAAAGCCCTGGACCGCAACACAGAGCAGCCCCGCTCGCCACAACTAGAGAAAAGCCCGTGCAGCAACAAAGACCCAGCACAGCCAAAAAACTCTTTAATCAAATCAATAAAACAGTGGGTTCTAGTCGGGTCTGAGTCCTGGCCCACTGTCGCGGTCGCACGGTTGTCCCTCCTGCTGGCAGTATAATGAAGCGGCGTCACCTCGTGTTGGAGGAGCACGGCGCCTTCTCTTCCTGCGGGCGTCTGCGCTGATGGAGAACGGCACGCGCAGGAGAGCTCCACCTTTGCGTCTTCTGACTCCACTTTACTTAGGTTTCCTTTTACTAACTTTTACACCTGTCAGTCTCAAGCAGAGACTGAAAAAGGGACTTGGGAGCAGGGAGGACTTTGGGAGGAGATTCTCGGAAGCAAGTGTGAGGAACTGAGGAGAATGAGACAGGAAAGAAAGAAAAGTCGGTCTAATGATGTATTATGGAAGTTGCTGTGACACCAAGCAGGACCCTGTGGGGCTCCTGGGCACAAAAGTCTCTGTGTTCTCTGTTTCTTGTTTGGAGGAAATAGGCTTCATTCAGCCTCCACGACCTTCCCTGAGTTCCAGAGGACAGGTTCAAATGGCTGCTAATCAGGGAAGGGAGGGAGTGCAGAGAAAAGGGAGGAAGAATCGAGAAACAATAGTGCAATTATACTCCAACTAAAAAAAAAAATTAATCTTCACATTTAATGCAATAAAAAAAAATAATGCAGCCATGGGACAGGATCCTGGTGCCCCCTCAAGGGATACACATAATAATATCTTTGAGCCATTTTGCAGATACTGAATCCCCCACCAGGTGAAAGAAGTTAACTGTATGCAGCCCACAAGCACGCAGACCCTAAACCAGTTGGAACCAGAATGTTGAAAATGCTAACTCCCAGTTACCTCACCACTAACCAACCAATCAGAAGAATGTCCGCAAGCTGATCATGCCCTCCCTCTTGAACCATTATGATAAAACTTTTCTGAAGGCAATGGCAACCCACTCCAGTACTCTTGCTTGGAAAATCCCATGGACGGAGGAGCCTGGTAGGCTGCAGTCCATGGGGTTGCTAAGAGTCAGACACGACTGAGCATCTTCACTTTCACTTTTCACTTTCACACATTGGAGAAGGAAACGGCAAACCACTCCAGTGTTCTTGCCTGGAGAATCCCAGGGAGGGGAGAGCCTGGTGGGCTGCCTTCTATGGGGTCGCACAGAGTTGGACACGACTGAAGCGACTTAGCAGTAGCAGCAGCAGCTACCCTGTCCAGGTTGGGATGCACAGCTTTGAGGGTATTACACCACTGAAGCCACTTTTGCCTGACAAAGCCATAAAGCTATTCTTTTCTACTTTACCCAGAACTCTGTCTCTGAGATCAATTTGGTGCCGGTATTCAGAGGCAGGGTTTCAGCATCACTGCTGTAGATAACAGGGGCTTGGTTCTACCAGGACCACTGAGAAGTGTACAAATACCACCCAGAATTAAGAAGATCAAGACTCAACCAATAATCTACAACCCCCCTCCATCTGCTGGTTGAGAACTTCCTCACATTTCTGGTCTCCTTTGCAACAAGTAGACTCCGGTTATATCAGAGGAGGTCCTAAGCCTGGCCTTAGGACAGAAAGATGTATTGTATCTTTGAAGTGGGGTGTGGCCAGTGAGAAGTAAAATTAAGCTGCAGAGAACTATCTACCCTGACTGTGCTGTTATAACAAATTGCCACAAACTTAGCAGCTTAAGGAGAGAAGGCAATGGCACCCCAACCCAGTACTCTTGCCTGGAAAATCCCATGGACGGAGGAGCCCGGTGGGCTGCAGTCCATGGGATCGCGAAGAGTCGGACACGACTGAGCATCTTCACTTTCACTTTCCACTTTCGTGCATTGGAGAAGGAAATGGCAACCCACTCCAGTGTTCTTGCCTGGAGAATCCCAGGAATGGGGGAGCCTGGTGGGCTGCCATCTATGGGGTTGCACAGAGTCGGACATGACTGAAGTGACTTAGCAGCAGCAGCAGCAGCTTAACTGCACAAAAATGTATTATCTTACAGGTCTTGGAAGTAAAAATTCTGAGCACAGTGTGGCTTAGCTGGTCCCCTGCCTACAGTCACACAAGACCAAAACCAAAGAGTTGACAGGACCAGGTTCCCTTGTGGAAGCATTGAGAATGAATCCATACCCCAGATTGTTGGCAGAATTCAAGTTTTATGCAATTGTAGAACTGAAGTCCCTCCTGTTTCCTCTTTAACTGTCAGTGGGGGATCTTTCTCACCTAGAGGCTCCCTGCATAGCTTGGCTAGTGACCCCTTCCTCCATCTTCAAGCTAGCAACATCAGGCCCAGCTTGTCTCACCCTTAGAATCTCTCAGACCTCCTTTCTGCCTCATCCCTTCCTCTTTTTATACTTTTAAGAGTTCATTTGATACATTAGGCCCAATTAGATACTCCAGGATGATTTCCCATTTTATGGTTGCTGTGGGCTGTGTTTAGTCGCTCTGCTGCTGCTGCTGCTAAGTCACTTCAGTCGTGTCCGACTCTGTGCGACCCCATAAAAGGCAGCCCACCAGGATCCTCCCTCCCTGGGATTCTCCAGGCAAGGATACTGGAGTGGGTTGCCATTTCCTTCTCCAATGCATGCATGCATGTTAACCCGCTTCAGTCGTGTCCTACTGTATGCGACCCCATGGTCGCAGCCCACCAGGTTCCCCTGTCCACAGAATTCTCTAGGCAAGGATACTGGAGTGGGTTGCCATTTAGTCGCTCAGTTGTGTCCAGCTCTTTGCAACCTGCCAGGCTCCTCTGTCCATGGAATTCCCCAGGCAAGAATGCCAGAGTGGGTAGCCATTCCCCTCTCCAGGGGATCTTCCAGATCCAGGAATTGAACCTGTGTCTCTTACATCTCCTGCATTGGCAGGCAGGGTCTTTACCACTACTGTCACCTGGGAAGTCTGCAATTAAGAAGAAAAATAGCTAAATACAGCTTAAAGTAGTGCTTCACAAACTTTAATGAGTATATCAATCCCTTGAGGATTCTTTTAAAATGTAGATTCTGATTCAATGAAGGGCTTCCCTAGTGGCTCATATGATTAAAGGTCTGCCTGCAGTGTAGGAGACCCAGATTTGATCCCTGGGTCGGGAAGATGCCCTGGAGAAGGAAATGGCAACCCACTCCAGTATTTTTGCCTGGAAAATCCCACGGATGGAACAGCCTGGCAAGCTACAGTCCATGGAGTTGCAAAGTGCTGAACATGACTAAGCGACTTCACTTTCAATTCTGATTTAATAAGTCAAGGGCGAGGTCAAGATTCTGCATTTCTAGTAAGATCTCAGGTAATGCTGATTCTGATGGTCTCAGACCCCATCTGGGGACTTAAAATATTGTGGGCTTTTTGACTCCACTTTTTGAGGAGTCTTTAGGTTAGGCTAGCTTTCAGTTCAGTTCAGTTCAGTTCAGTCACTCAGTCGTGTCCGACTCTTTGCGACCCCATGAATCGAAGCACGCCAGGCCTCCCTGTCCATCAGCAACTCCCAGAGTTCACTCAGATTCATGTCCATTGAGTCAGTGATGCCATCCAGCCATCTCATCCTCTGTTGGCCCCTTCTCCTCCTGCCTCCAATCCCTCCCAGCATCAAAGTCTTTTCCAATGAGTCAACTCTTCACATGAGGTGGCCAAAGTACTGGAGCTTCAGCTTTAGCATCATTCCTTCCAAAGAAATCCCAGGGCTGATCTCCTTCAGAATGGATTGGTTGGATCTCCTTGCAGTCCAAGGGACTCTCAAGAGTCTTCTCCAACACCACAGTTCAAAAGCATCAATTCTTTGGCACTCAGCCTTCTTCACAGTCCAACTCTCACATCCATACCTGACCACAGGAAAAACCATAGCCTTGACTAGACAGACCTTAGTCGGCGAAGTAATGTCTCTGCTTTTGAATATGCTGTCTAGGTTGGTCATAACTTTTCTTCCAAGGAGTAAGCGTCTTTTAATTTCATGGCTGCAGTCACCATCTGCAGTGATTTGGGAGCCCCCCAAAATAAAGTTTGACACTGTTTCCACTGTTTCTCCATCTATTTCCCATAGAGTGGTGGGACCGGATGTCATGATCTTCGTTTTCTAAATGTTAAGCTTTAAGCCAACTTTTTCGCTCTCCTCTTTCACTTTCATCAAGAGGCTTTTTAGTTCCTCTTCGCTTTAGGGATGGTTAATCCAGTGGTGCATAGACCTTAGGGCATCAGATCATGTCTGAGGTTTCTTCGGCCTTCTTCTCATGGTTGAAAAGAGAGGGAAACAGTTCTAAGCATCACATGCCCATGTGACAGTCTCCAGATGCAGAGAAGAAATGGCTGTCTTGGAACCCTCTTTTTTTTTTTCTTCAAGTTTTAAAATGTATTTGCTTTGATACGTGTTTGGCTGTGCATGGGCTTTCTCTAGTTACAGTAAGCGAGGGCTTCTCTTCCTTGTGATGTGCGGGCTTCTCACTGCAGCGGCCTCTCCCATTGCAGAGCACAGGCTCTAGGTGTGTGGGCTTGTCACTGGGGTGCACGGGCTTAGTGGCCCCATGGCATGGAATCTTCCTGGACCAGGGCTTGAACCCATGTCCTCTGCAGTGGCAGGTGGACTGTTAACCACCAGATGCCAGGGAAGTCCCTGTAACCCTTTTAAGAGTAAAAGAAACTCTTTAAGAAGCTCCCAGTCAGTGTCCCATCAGTTCCTATTGGCCAGAATTGTGCCATAGGCTCACACCTAAGCCAATCCCTTGCCAAGGCCATTATAGAAGTGTGAACAAAGTCAGAAAGAAGGGAGGAAATAGGGCTGGCTAAACAGCCAAGAATATCTCCCAAAGTGCCCCGAGTCTATTCTCCCCTTCTTCCTCACAGAGCTTAGACTGTGTTGAGAAAAGCGTGAAACTGAGCCTTGGCCACCTGATGGGACTGTAGTCTGCCAGGCTCCATTGTCCATGGGGTTCTCCAGGCAAGAATACGGGAGTGGGTTGTCATTTCCCTCTCCAGGGGATCATCCTGACCCAGGGACTGAACCTGAGTCTCCTGCAGTGCAGGCAGATTCTTTATCATCTGAACCACCAGGGAAGCCCTGCTTCCCCACTACAGTAAGAAGAGATGGCAGATTTACTCCGTGGAAGAGGAGCAAGAAAGCCTGTAAATTCAGGGGCACCGAGCAGCAGCAAAGGAAGGGATGAGTTGCCACGCTGAAATCCAGGGGAATGAGTAAAAATATGTAAATAAATATAGGAAGACCAGCCCCTAGAACACTTCTTCTAAGAAGTCCCAGTGACTCTTCTCTGGAGATAAAGAAAGAACCTTGAGAAAAATTCTACACCTACATACCTGATCAACCCAGACTGAAATGCAGGAGTCAGCAAATCAGTCCCTCATTTCAGGTCTTTAATCAGCTTCTTAGTGCCTTACTCTAAACAAGAATAAGCAGCCAAGATTCCCAGACATTGAGGTGAAAGCCTCTTGTACGAAAGACGATAAAAAAATAAGCAAATGCACACACACAAAAAAAAAGTAAGAAAAGGAGAGGAGAATGAAAGAGCGAGGGGGCAAGAACACCTAGACTGGAGGAATCAAAAATAATTCAGCTAGCCAAATAAACAGGCAAAATGCCACCATCTAATACCTCAGAGATGTTTAATTCATAAAACAAGAACAGGATGGTTTATAAATTGGGGGTAAGGGTGGGTTACAGAGCAAGAAAGAATTTCAGAAAATTAAAAACAGGAGAGCTGTGCTCGCTTCAGCAGCATATACCAAAACTGGAATGGTACAGAGATAGTTAGCATGGCCCATATGCATGGATGACTTGCAAATTCAAGCAGTGTTACATAGTTTTTTGATGTATGGCAGACACCAACATAACATTATAAAGCAATTCTCCTCCAGTTAAAAATAATACATTTTAAAATAATAAAAATAAAAATCACACACTAACTGAAGGAAAAAAAAATTGAACTGAAATTTAAAGTGTGAATAAAAAATTTGGAAGATAAAGTCAAAAAAGTCTCCCAAGAAGTAGAAAGAGAAAACAAAACAAACTTGTGGGTGGAGTTTGGAAGGAAAAATGGGAAAATTAGAGGACCAATCCTGGAGTTCTATGTCTAATACCGATTCCACAAGGAAAATATAGATAATATTGAAAGGAGAAATTATCAACTAATGCAAGAAAGTTTCCTAGACAATGACTTTCTGGATTTCAGTAGCCCTCCCACTGAGAGGTGAATGAAAAGAGATCCACGTAGGATAAATCATTATGAGATTTTGGGATACTGAAAGCAACTAAAAGATCTAAGTGCTTTTGGGATTAAAAAAAAAAAAAGGACTTGGAATTAGAATGGCACGGGAAACCAACAAGATGGAAGAGTTGCCTCCAAAATTCTGAGGAAAAGTACTATTGAATCAAGAATTCTATAACCAGTTTTTAAAGTGTGAGGAGTGAATAAAGACACATTTAGATATACAAGGTCTCCGTGTTTTCTTTCTCCTATGCCCTCCTTCTCAAGAAGCCACCAACGGATATAATAAGAGGATAACTTAAAAAGTTGAGGGGGAACTTGGAATCTGGTAAAAAGGAAATCCAACAGCAGAAACGCTCTAGTGGTCCCCAGGATAACAGGCCACCTGACCTGCCTCCTGAGAAGCCTGTCTGCAGGCCAAGTAGCAACAGTTAGAACCGGACATGGAACATCTAACTGGTTCAAAATTGGGAAAGGAGTGCATCAAGGCTGTATAGTGTCACCCTACCTATTTAGCTCCTATGCAGAGTACATCATGCGAAATGCCAGGCTGGGTAAATCACAAGCTGGAATCAACACTGGTAGGAGAAATATCAATAACCTCAGATATGCACATGATGCCACTTTAATGGCAGAAAGTAAAGAGGAACTGAAGAGCCTTTTCATTGGAGGGACTGGTGCTGAAATTGAAATTCCAATACTTTGGCCACCTGATGTGAAGAGCTGACTCGTTGGCAAAGACCCTGATGCTGGGAAAGATTGAGGGCAGGAAGAGAAGAGGGTAAAAATGGATGAGATGGTTGGATGGCATCACCGACTCAATGGACATGAGCTTGAGCAAACTCTGGGAGATAGTGAAGGACACGGAGGCCTGGTGTGCTGCAGTCTATGGGGTCACAAAGAGCTGGACATGACTGAGCAACTGAACGATGGGGATGACAGCTGAGGAAGTCCAAAGAGTGGTCTGCCCCCAGAGGAGCAAGAAGACACCCAGGATGGGCGTCTCCAGGAATGACTGAAATGACTCCTTTCGCAGTTCTCCTCTTTGATTGCCCCATGTGGTGGTATTATTATTTTAGGTTGAGTCTCCAGTAAACTTAATATTTCATATAGCATTTTTCACTATTGTGCCAAGTGTGAACCATGATTATACCTCCTTTCTTGTACGATTTTTGTTTCTTCTGGTGTTAACAATTCCCCCTTTTTTCATCATTTGATTTGTTTTCTTTTTTTTTCAACTTTTATTTTTTTAATTTTTATTTTTACTTTATTTTGCTTTACAATAATGTATTGGTTTTGCCATACATTGACATGAATCAGCCATGGGTGTACATGAGTTCCCAGTCCTGAACCCCCCCTCCCACCTCCCACCCCATATCATCTCTCTGGATCATCCTCATGCACCAGCCCCAAGCATCCTGCATCCTGTATCGAACATAGACTGGCGATTCGTTTCTTACATGATAGTATACATGTTTCAATGCCATTCTCCCAAATCATCCCACCCTCTCCCTCTCCTACAGAGTCCAAAAGTCCATTCTAAACATCTGTGTCTCTTTTGCTGTCTCGCATACAGGGTTATCATTACCATCTTTCTAAATTCCATATATATGCATTAATATACTGTATTGGTGTTTTTCTTTCTGGCTTACTTCACTCTGTATAATAGGCTCCAGTTTCATCCACCTCATTAGAACTGATTCAAATGTATTCTTTTTAATGGCTGAGTAATACTCCATTGTGTATATGTACCACAGCTTTCTTATCCATTCATCTGCTGATGGACATCTAGGTGATTTGTTTTCTATATCTTTATTCATCATTGTTTTCCCCAAACTCTCTAAACCAAGATACCTTTGAGTACTGTTTATACATAGTTCCCATATTAGGATGTCTATCAATCAATGAATTAAATGAAGTGGCTCAGTGCTACAGAGAAAAGCAAAGCAGGAGTAGGGGAAGAGGGAGTGTTAGATTGGGGAAGGTTTGTAATTTTTAGTAGGATAGTCAGGGAAGACCTCACTGTGAGGGTGACCTGAAGGGAGACATCAAGGACACAATGCAGGCATTTGAAGGATGAGAGTTTCAAGCAGAGGTAATAGTAAGTTCAAAGTCCTAGAGACAGGAACATGCCTGACCTATTCATCTTGCATCTACTAGAATTTTCCCTTGCATGTTTTACAGTCACTTCCACTACCCACTTCCCCACTGAAGGGCTCTCCAATCTCAAAGACACCTGTATTTAAACTTTAGTCCCTCTTAGTGGACTTTTTAATTCTTAGTGTTCAAATGGTGACAAGTCACATTGACCCTGTTTGCACAGTTAGATTCCTTCTTTTTCTATATTTCCACTGTCACTACATAAATTCTATAAGAGAACTGTAGAGCATTAGGACTGAAAGTGTTCTTAGAGACTATCTAGGATAATTCTATGCTATGAGGCGCAAACTAAACTGCCTCTCTGAGAACTCTCTCACCAGGTCTCTGGAGAGCCAGGCAAAGCTTGGTTACACCACAACTGAGTCTGCCTGTTGCCTGAATTCAGTCCATTTGGCTGCTGCTCAGCAAGTGCTCTTTGCCCTCTGCCTCATTCCTGCCCATCCACCCTAAGGAATAATCTGTGGTCTACCCTGGCAGAGCTTTCCTCAGCTGCCTGTCTGACATGACCTCCTACTCCTGAAAGAATCCAACACTGAGTTACATCAGTCGACTTTCACTATTCCTCCAACACACTGTCTTCATCTCTGCCTTTAAGTCTGCTCTTCAATTCTTCTCTTTTCTGGAATAGCCTTTCTTTTTCCTTCCTGTTCAAATTCACCAGTCTTTCAAGACCTCGTCCAGACCTGGTTTCTCTGTCTGATGGAATGGAGCAGAAGCTAAGTGTTAGGATGCTTGGTTGCCCACACCCACGCCCTTATCTCTGCATCAGTTTTGCGTCAGGAGTATTGTCCTCCCGTTTTACAGCTGAGGAAGTAAAGGCTTACAGAGGTAGAGAGTGGGGTAGGATTTGAGCCTATGTCTGCCTGTGCTCTTAATCATTGTGCAATACTGTCTCCTGAACTAGTAACTGTTAGCTGAATTGTTCATGAGCTGCTTCATATGTATTAATGGACTCATCACCCCCAATTGACCATGACCCAGAGTTTGTAGAGCAGAGTAGGAAGAAGAAAGAACCCCACTTGCAAAGGGTCCACTTTGTGTCAGACTCAGTACCTTCTGCAGCAAATGTGAGGTAAAACCAAGAGATACAACCAGAAATGTTGAAAGTGGTTGACTCTGGGGGAGGAGACTCAGGGAGAGGGGAGGAGAAAGGCTGGGGCTTTCTATTTTAATAATAAGTTGACTTTTAATGTTACATATAACTTTGATTAAAAACGAGAGTGGACTTAAAGAAATTAAGTGGATAAGTGAATGTAAATAACCCTTTTAGAATCACGGATGGGAAGGGAAGAAGGAAGTATAGAGCAGTAGCCATTATATACAATTATACTGGGGCTTCCCTGGAAACCAGAATGGCACCCACTCCAGTATTCATGCCTGGGAAATCAGAGGAGCCTGGCGGGCTACAGTCCATGGGGTTGCAAAAGAGTCAGACACAACTCAGAGACTAAGCAAACATATTTGTAGTAAGGATTAAATGAAAGCAAGGCATTTAGCACATATTTGACATAGAAACAGTGGCAAGTTTTGTTTTTTTCCTCCATCGTCTCCTTTATGTTTTTATTGGAGTATAGTTGCTTTGCAATGAAGTGACTCAGCTATATGTTCACATAGCTCCCCTCCCTCTTGGACCTTTCTCCCACCCCTCACTGCACCCTCATCCCACCGCTCTCAGTTCAGTTCAGTCGCTCAGTTGTGTCCAACTCTTTGCATGGACTGCAGCACGCCAGGCCTCCCTGTCCATCACCAACTCCTGGAGCTTGCTCAAACTCATGTCCATAGAGTTAGTGATGCCATCCAATCATCTCATCCTCTGTCGTCCCCTTCTCCTGCTCTCAATTTTTTCCCAGCATCAGGGTCTTTTCCAATGAGTCAGTTCTTTGCATCAGGTGGTGAAAGTATTGGAGTTTCAGCCTCAGCATCAGTCCTTCCAATGAATATTCAGGACTGATTTCCTTTAGGATGGACTGGTTGGATCTCCTTGCAGTCCAAGGGACTGTCAAGAGTCTTCTCCAATACCACAGTTCAAAAGCATCAGTTCTTCAGTGCTCAGCTTTCTTTATAGTCCAACTCTCACATCCATACATGGCTACTGGAAAAACCATACCTTTGACTAGACGGACGTTTGTCAGCAAAGTAATGTCTCTGCTTTTTAATATGCTGTCTAGTTTGTTCATAGCTTTTCTTCCAAAGAGCAAGTGTGTTTTCATTTCATGGCTGTAGTCACCATCTGCAGTGATTTTGAAGCACCCCAAATAAAGTCTGTCACTGTTTCCACTGTTTCCCTATCTATTTACCATGAAGCGATGGGACCGGATGCCGTGATCTTCGTTTTCTGAATGTTGAGTTTTAAGCCAACTTTTTCGCTTTCCTCTTTCACTTTCATCAAGAGACTTTTTAGTTCCTCTTCACTTGCTACCATAAGGGTGGTGTCATCTGCATATCTGAAGTTATTGATATTTCTCCTGGCAATCTTGATTCCAGCTGATTCACTTGAGTAGGTTTAAATATTTCTGTTTGGGGATATCCCCGGTAGTCCAGTGGTTAAGAATCTGCCTTGCAACACAGGGGATTCAGGTTCGATCTCTGGTCAGGGAACCAAGATCCCCCTGTATCAGAGCAACAAAGCCCATACACCACAACTGCCGAAGCCTGTGAGCACTGGAGCCCTAACACCACTATCAGAGAGGCCACAGGCTGCAACGAAAGATCTTGATGACGCGAGGAAGATTCCGTAAGCCATAACTGAGACCCAATGCAGCCAAACAATTAATTTTAAAAATAGCTAAAAATATATTTCTGTCTCTGGCAGATGGATCCTAGAGCAGTCCCCATGATTCCTGTCCCTCCTGGTGTTCGTGTCCTTTTGAAACTCCCTCCCCCTGAGTGTGGGTGGAATCTGTGGCTTACTAGCCAATAGCCAAGACATTCTGGAGATGTAATTAAGGTCCCAAATCACTTGATTCTGTGTTAACTGAAAGGGAGATTATTCTTCATTAATTATGAAAAATTCCTTAAAAGAGGGACTGGATGCCCCCTGGGAGGAGAGACTCTCCTGTGGACATGAGGAAGTGAACAGCCGTGTTGAGAATCTCACATGGTAAAGAAATCCAGGCTTGTAGTCAAGCTTCCCTGGTTGCTCAGTGGTAAAGAATCCGCCTGCCAATGTAGGAGATGCAGGCTCGATCTCTGGGTCAGGAAGATCCCCTGGAGAAGGAAATGGCAACCCACTCCAGTATTCTTCCTGAGAAATCCCATGGGCAGAGGAGCCTGGCGGGCTATAATCAACAGGTTCACACGAAATCGAACATGGCTGAGAATGCATGCACACATGCGTCGTCGTTTGCAGTGTTGTGTTAGTTCCAGGGGTGCAGCCGAGTGATTATATATCTAACATATATATAATATTTTCAGAGTATTTTCCTTTATAGGTTATCATTAGATGATGATTTATTTCCCTATGCTATACAGTAGGTCCTTGTTATCTGTTTTATATATAGTAGTATATATCTGTAATTCCAAATTTCTAATTTATCCTCCCCCATCTCCTAGGAGTTTTGAATAAGCTAAGGGAAGATGCCATGTGGGAGAAAAGGGAAAGAAGAAGGGAGTGAAGGAGAGAGAGGGAGAGAGGGGTTGAAAAATGGATATTTTAAAGACACTGCAAGATGACTGGGAAAGTAGAAAACATGATTTTTTTAAACATAAGTTTCAAATAATGTCATACACCAAGAGGGAATATATTTTCCTCTAAGGATTTAAGGAATCTGTGTGATATACAGAGCACTCACTAATTATTCCGTGGGCTTCCCTACATTTTCCATTCTCCTTATGTAATAGGTAAGAACCTTCATGTTCTATTACAAGTTAATCACTAAAGGGATGTTACCTATAAGCTTAAATTATACTTAATAGCCCATCTCTGGGAACCCTGCCTCTCAGGTAATGAGTGTTAAGCTAAATCACCTTTATTTAGCTCACAGGAAACATCCTGACCAGGACCACCTGTGAATGGCTGCAGGCAGGAAGAAAAGAACACATTCACTCTGGAATCTGGCTGGAACCAGGATTAAACTCTCTCCCTTTTAGAAGCCTGAGTTCTAACTCAAGGGAGATGATTCTTTGGGACACTGGTCCACCATTTTCTCTATCTGTTGGCTTTCCAAATAAAGCTGCTGTTCTTCACCCCAACAATATTTTGGCCTGTCCTGCAATGGGCAGTAAGAGCTTAGGCTCAGTAGCACTTGCAGTTAGGATGGGTCTATGTGGCTGGATCTAGCCAATGATCTGTGAGCAGACATGAATTTCGCTACTCCTGAGCGTTCACTAGTTAAGAGTCTGTGTGTCTCATCCATCACTCTTTCCCTGTTACATGTTCCCAGTGGTGCCGGGTCAAGGTGTCAAAGCTTCTGTCAGCCTCTTTCCCTGAGGACTGTGAATAAAGAGTCCCTACCTTACCAGACACATAATGAAAGCTAGAAATAAATGTACTAAGTCACTGAAATGTGGAGGTTTGTCTGTTGCAGCAGCTGGCCGTTAAATTACATGGATGCTCTTAGGCTATGACGCATCCCTGGATGCGCTCTGTCTTCCGTATTCATTCCTCCGCACAGATTCTTTTTTTTCCAGATTCCCAGGACTCTTAGTTTGCTGCTCTTCATGTTGCAGACCTGGAGATGTGATACGTATGGAGTGCTTTTATATTCTTTGAGGATATTGCGTTTAGTCGCACACAAATTTAGAGTTGTTTTCTTCCTAGTTTATTGGCATTTTAGCCATTATGCAGTATCCACTGATGCTTTTTGCCCTGAAGTCTAATGTGTTGTATATTAGTTTAGCTTCACTGATTTTCTTTGAGCTACTCCTTGTATAGTATGTCTTTTACAACCTTTAACATACCTGTATCCTTATATTTCAGATTTTTTAAAGCTATAAAAAGTAGCTTTGGGGGACTTCCCTGGTGGTCCCATAGCTAAGACTCCGCACTCCCAGTGCAGGGAGACCGGGTTCAATCCCTGGTCAGAAAACTAGATCCTCCTTGCTGCAACTAAAGATCCCATATACTGGAACTAAGACCCAGCACAGCCAAATAAATTTTAAAAATAATTAAAACACTAATCTAACACTTTTGTTCTTTAAGTTTATTCCACTTACGTTTAAAATATGTACTTATACATCTGAGTCTCAAAATATCATAGTACTTGTTTTCTACTTCTCCCACATGTTCAGTGTTCCTTTTTTCCCTCTCTTCTTTTAAATCTTTTTAAGATTTTTGTTATTATTCCATATTTTCCTACATTCACTTGTTTATTTACAGGTATAGTTTTTTAAACTATTTTCCCATGATTGCCATGGTGTTACAGCAGGCATTCTTAATTTGTTAAAGTTTAACATAAATTAATTCTTTTACTACTTCTTGAACAATGCAGTTCAGTTCAGTTCAGTTCAGTTCTGTCACTCAGTCGTGTCTGACTCTTTGCGACCCCATGAATCGCAGCACGCCAGGCCTCCCTATCCATCACCATCTCCCGGAGTTCACTCAGACTCACGTCCATCATGTCCGTGATGCCATCCAGCCATCTCATCCTGGGTCGTCCCCTTCTCCTCCTGCCCCCAATCCCTCCCAGCATCAGAGTCTTTTCCAATGAATCAACTCTTCGCATCAGGTGTCCAAAGTACTGGAGTTTCAGCTTCAGCATCGTTCCTTCTTTGGAAGGAATGAACAATGCAAGACCCTTAAAATACTTTAATTCCCTTTATCAGTTCCCACACTGTGTGCCATTTTTGTGCTGGGTTTTAATTTTCCATATGTTTAAAGCTCTACCAGACATTTTTTGCTTTATACAGTCATTGTTCATTTATTTTTTACCCATAGGTTTACCTTTTATCTTGTTCTATATTTCTTCCTTCATAGTCATACTTCCTTTTGGGCTTATTTTCATTCTGCTTGAAAAATTCTCTTTAGCGTGGGTCTGTTGAGCAAATTTTTTTTTCAGATTTTGATTGTCTGAAAACACACATTTTTCTTTCGTTTTTGAATGATATCTTCACTGGGTATGAAAGTTTAGATTAACTGTTATTTTCTTTCCACACTTCAAAGATTCATTTCCGAGACTTCCCTGGAGGTCCAGTGGTTAAGACTCCACGTTCCCAATGTAGGTGGCACAGGTTTAATTCCTGGTTAGGGAACAAAGATCCTGCGTGCTGCTCGGTGTGGCCAAAAAACAAACAAAAAATCCATCATCTTCTGAATTTTATCATTTATATTATAGAGTCAGTTGTTAGTCTTAATGTTGTTCTTTTGGAGGTAATATATGCCCCCCATGCACAATTGCTTTTATTTTATTTTTTTTTCCTTTTTTTTTTATTTTATTTTTTAAAGATGAACATTTCACAATTGCTTTTAATACTTCATTTTTGGTTTTCAACAGTTTTACTATGAAGTGCTTACAGTTTTCTTTGCATTTATTCTGTGTGGGACTGAGTATATGTTTTTCATCAGTCAGAAAATTTTCAGCTACTCTCTCTTCAAATATTGCTTCTTTCTCACTCTCTCTCTCATATCTTTCCAGAACTCTAATTTATTGTATTTAGGCTTTTTCACCTTGTCCCACATGTCTATTACTTTCTCTTTTGTATATTTTTAAAATTTATTTCTCTTTCTGTATACTTCAATAAGGATGTTATTTACTGATTTATCTTCTAGCTCTTTAGTCCTAGAATGAGCCGTGTCTAATCTGATGTTAGGTCCATTTATTGTCCTAAATTTATTGTTGTATGTTTGAGTCTTAGGATTGCAACTGCAATTCTTTGGAGATCACCTACCACCCTACCACAATCCCAGTGGAAATGCTTGCTGTTCTACACAGATCTATCCCGCTCAGTTACATGAACCAAAACAAAATCCTCACTTTTGTTTAAACCAGTTTTACTCAGTTTTCCAGTTACATACAACTGAAAATTCTTGAAGTGTTGAGATATTTCTCTTGATGATGTCAAGATGGTTGCTGCAGCAGCAGGTGTCAGATGCAGATATGATTTAGAGAAGAAGTGGGATATTGCTGGTCATACATCTCTTTTTATTAGCAGGGAAAACCTTTTCAAGAACCCTCAATCAGAATATCTGGGTTGTGTCACGTATCCATGTCTAAGCTAACCATGACACATGGAATGGGATGAAAATGGTTAGCCAGTAACAATCTTTACTTTTCCCTGAATTTGGTGAGAGGGTTGGTCATCTTCTCTGAGCAAAGAACTATAGAAGATGAACATCCAAACAAACTTGGGGCTCTCTCAACAGTTGAAAACATGAGAGGAGAAAGGTCTTGGGTAGATAATGCTGTTTACCTGACTAACAGATATGTTAGTGTGTGTGTACAGAAAATACCAGTGGGTCTTCAATGGAGGTCCAGTGGTTAAGAGTCCACCTTCTAATGTGAGGGACTCAGGTTCAATCCCTTGTTGGGGAACTAAGATCCTACATGTTGTAGGGCAACTGAGTCCTCCCTTTGCAATGAAGAGCCCTCGCACTGCAAACAAAGACCCATTGCAGCCAAAATAAAATAATTTTTAAAATACCAGGTAGAGTACATATTAATCTGTTAGCATGGTTTAAATTTTGAAATGGGACTCTATGGGATGGAATGAATGGATGGACTAAGTGTTTTCTAAGTGTTTGCTTGAGGCCCAGGTTCAATCCCTGGTCTGGGAACTAACATCCCACAAGTCACGCAGCAAAAGAGAAAATTAAATAAGAAACAAATAAATACATGTAAAAGGATTGCTTTGATCTTAAAATGGGCTCTAAGAAATGGAACAAGGATTAAACTAAAAAGAAACCAGAGAGAGAGAGAGGCATAGGTTAGTGGGTCCCATCCCCAGCTCTGGCCCCTGTAGAGTCACTAGGTGCCAGCAGCAGGATTATTCTTATCGGGGATTTGGAAGCACAAGGTTCTCAGAGCTTGATGCCATCAAATATTTAAACTATCCAACTCCCTTCTCACACACTCTCAAAGCAGCATAAATTGGCTTCCTATGCACATTTTCTACAGGAGAAGAGTTTGCTGGACATGGCAATGTGAGCATTCTGGCCCCCTTGGCAGTTCCATTTTTCATCGTATATTAATAAATTGTTTTTTTCTCAAATAGCGGGCTAAGAGCTGAGCTAGTATTATCAGTCTCCCCATCCCCACCCCCCACCCCCACCCAATATATGGGCTCTCTCTTTAGCGCTGTCAAAGTCAAGTTTATGAGCTTGTACCATGATGAGTTCAGCAAAGTAAATGTCACCTCTGAGGCCACTTGGCAGCTGGCTAGCCAGTCTGCCATGACACTCCTGTCGCTTCAAGCACATTTCCTTCAGACTCCTGTGCTTTCTAGCCACATTCATCCCAGCCAACTCTGTTTCTTTATCTTTCATTCTGTCTTTTCCTCTATGACTATCTCTCTCTTCCTACCTCACACCTAACCTTCCTTTACCTTTTCTTTTTTTCTTTCTGTTTTTTTTACTTTAATTAACCACGAAGTTGAATCATAAAATATACCAGAAAAATGTGCCAAGCACTGAGCTGGGCCATGCATGTAAAATGTATTTTGACCTCACAATAACTCTGAAAAGTGTTTTTATCCCTATTTCACAGATGGGAAAGTAGAGGCACATAAAAGCTAAGCACTTGTGTTTGATAATTTAAAGTTTTACTGCTTAATTTTCAAAGACTATAAATTTAGTGTGTTATATTCTCTTTGTCTTAGACAATAAAATTTAAACATTATGTTTGCCTGGGTATCCTAAGAATTCACCTTTAGGTATGTTTATTTCTGGTCCCATCACTTCATGGCAAATAGATGGGGAAACAGTGGAAACAGTGGCTGACTTTATTTTGGGAGGCTCCAAAATCACTGCAGATGGTGACTGCAGCCATGAAATTAAAAGACGCTTACTCCTTAGAAGGAAACTTATGACCAACCTAGACAGCATATTAAAAAGCAGAGACATTACTTTGCCTACAAAGGTCTGTCTAGTCAAGGCTATGGTTTTTCCAGTAGTCATGTATGGATGTGAGAGTTGGACTATAAAGAAAGCTGAGCACCAAAAAATTGATGCTTTTGAAATGTGGTGTTGGAGAATACTTTTGAGAGTCCCTTGGACTGCAAGGAGATCCAACCAGTCCTTTCTAAAGGAGATCAGTCCTGGGTGTTCATTGGAAGGACTGATGCTGAAGCTGAAGCTCCAATACTTTGGCCACCTGATGTAAAGAGCTGACTTATTTGAAAAACCCTGATGCTGGGAAAGGTTGAGGGCAGGAAAAGGGGATGACAGAGGACGAGATGGCTGGATGGCATCACCAACTCAATGGACATGAGTTTGGGTAGGCTCCTGGAGTTGGTGATGGACAGGGAGGCCTGGCGTGCTGCAGTTCGTGGGGTCACAAAGAGTCGCACATGACTGAGCGACTGAACTGAACTGAACTGAACTGATTTCTTTCTTAGGCTGGAGAGTGGGAGATGGAACAGAAGAGGAAAGAGACAAACTGGAAATGTTTCCTTGAGCAGTAGGGGCCCCCACTGCTTTTTGCACCCTCCCTGTCCTTTTTATTGAGAGCAGGGCTTGACCCTGATTTCTCTGGAGCAATCTTGGTCTTCTTCATGAAGGAGATGAACTCTGTTTAGCCAGGACAAATGTACTTTCTGCATCTGTGTAAAAGGAAAAGATAAAAATTTCAGCCCCTAGATGTGTAACTTTCAACCACTTGGAGGTGGAGGTTCCAGGGAAGTTGGATCTGCTCCCTGGAAGACCACTTCTCTATATTTGGATGTTGAATTAAACTTCTCAGCTCCACCATGTATTCTCTCAGCATCCTGGAGACAGTGAGGTAGAAGCAGAGAGAAGCTTCCTTGCTAGCATTACCTCAGATGAGATTTGAGAAGAGTAGCAGAGAAAGCTGGAGTTTCTGGAAGGGTTCCAGGACCCTCCACTCTTATTCCAGGGAGTAAGGCTGATTGTCTTCTGGAGACTTGAATATTTGGATCTTGGTTATAGGCTGAAGGGGCAGGCAGAGAGTCTTAGGCTGAGAATCAGTGCAGCAGCAGAAAAGTCCCAGGTCCAGTTGAAAATAGAGGGTCCTGACTCTGGTAGGTTCAGCACCATGGAAAGAAACAAGACTGCCATTAACCCTTGGTCTCATAATGAAGTACCATGGACAGAACCCCCTGAAGCCTCCCCCACAGTGCGCAGGCTTGCAGTTCTATGGAGGGATCTAACCTGGTTCCTGGTTGACTGCCTCTAGCACTTAAAGCTCACAATAAACCACAGTTCAGTTTCCATCTGAAGCCCTCCTGAATTTCTTTACTGAGGTGTCTATTCCACAGCCTCCTGGTGAGAGTGGAGTCGCCTTAGACCGACTCTTATTAAGATCCAGCTGATTTGCATATATCTGCATACACAGGGGGCTTCTCCGTTCTGCTTTTATTATAGATGAATTGTTCAGATGAAGAAAGACAAGGTTTATTTCACTTCTTCTTTTCCTCTTCTTTCCCTTATTCCTAGGGTCTTGATCTGGTGGTTTCCCCAAGAAGGCTGCAGGGGTGTGTGATAGGAGAGGTGGGAAACAGACTTCAGACAACCAGGGATTTGTTGGGTCATTCTATGTGGTTTTCTTCAGATAATTTCCTCCATCTTCTTGACTTCTGAATGATCCTTGTGAGGATCACAGGGAGGCTGCATTTTGTTTTAGCACATGGGGTCAGAACCTCTGGGTTGAAGCCCCTGGAGTTCAGGGAAGAAGCCATGGCTGGAGCCTTGGAGACTGCAAAAAAGGATGGGACCCCATTTTGAAGAGAGGGATGAGGAGTGGTTGAGTGAGGACTCATTTTGAAATGAAAGGAGTCCTGGGTCTCTAAGCAGCTTCTAAAAATACCATCTCCCAGCGCTGGGGAAAGGGGGAGGGGAAAATCGAGCGTGTAGAGAATAAAGATGGGAAGGAGGTGGGGGTGTAAGAGCCCTTCTTCAGGTAGATCTGATTTCAGAGCCTCCGCCTGCATCCAACAGCCGGCAGGATGCCACACCTCCGAATGCTTCCTCAGCGAGCTTCGGTCCTCTTCGGTCCGGAGCCTCAGCCTCTCCTGATGACCTTTCTTTGTATGGGCTAAGGAACTCAATTCCTCCCAGCCTCTCTTCCTACTGTTGCTGTCCAGCAAATATGTCTGTGAGTAAGCTTGTACACACACCACACACATACACACACCACACACATACACACACGAAGTGACACATGAAAATGGCTTGTAAATGACCAGGGCTCTATGATGTCAGAAATTTTCATTCCGTTTGGTGCTCATGGAGGTATGGTTTGTGCAGAGACAGGGTGATTCACTCAGGTGTTCTCAGCACAGAATATGGCACCCAGTGAGTGTTGGCTGAGGGTGTGGAATACATATATACAAAACACACAGACATCCAGGCCATGCAAGACTCACATTCCTTTTCAAGGCTTCTCTGGCTAATATAGCCTCCAAAGGAGAGGGGTTAGGCCCCCCAAGAAAAGAGCTCTGAAAAGCCACAGGGTGGGTGGAGCTTTCTCTGCTCAGGTTCAGTCCAGACGGTGGCGCTCAGTAGCCGCCTCCCTCATCCTGGAGGGCTCCAGCCCTTCCCATCAACAACGCCTTAAACCCTCAGCCAGCACATAAATGACCTTCACAAGACAGAGGTCGTGCTCCACGTTTCCTTTCGACTCCTTCAGGGCTGGGTGAACTCTGTGAGGATTACTCCTCCTCTCTCGCTGATGCCTGGGAGTCTGGCCGCTGCTTTTCTCATGAGTCCCTGGGGTGGGCGGAGAGCGTTTATAAAGGGGGGAACTCCAGGCTCTGAGCAGACTGGGGAAAGGGGTGGTCGCGGAGAGGGCTGCCTGTGTCCTGGCTGCAGAAGCAAGAACCTGGGGAACCAATCATTCATGCAAAATCTATCAACCGCCCATCCCGGCGTCCACATGGTTCCCCAGCCTCGCAAGAGCTGCTGGTAGGGTGGCACTGTGTCTTCCACTTTACTCTCCTTTCTCGTGTAGCTCTCGGGGTCGTGCTTGGCCTCTTCCTCCCCGGTGTATGTGTGTGTGTGTGTGTGTGTGTGTGTGTGTGAGAGAGAGAGAGAGAGAGAGAGAGAGAGATGAAGGCGGGGAGAAAGGGGGCGGGGTGGAGCCACGAGATACCAAAAGCTGCAGATACAGGAAGACGGGCTAGAAGATAGAGGAGCTTCCCAGAGCTTCGAGTCGGGACACCAGTCTTCAAAACCTCCTGCAAGTCCTGGGTACTAGGGGTCTTCCAGGCTAGCTCAGAGGCTGTAAGTGTCGCTGCCTCGCCGCGGTTTGCTCCTCCTTAAGCCACGCCCACATTGCCCGTTTCTCAGGAATGAGAGGCTAAGGTTCAGCGCTCTGGACCACTTACGGCAGGTCATCCCTCTCCCCACGAACCGAACCGGGTCTCAGCGCTGCCCCACCCGCCGTGGTTTGGAGACTGGCGGGACCCCTTCCTTCTCCCCCTCCAATTTGCTGTTCCGCCCCTGGCCTATGAAACTCCACCTCTCCACCTTCTCCTGGCGGGGATTGGTGGACTTCCCGCGGTGGTACATAGGGATTGGTGCCCATGGATGATGGTCACCGGCGAGATCCCGCCCCCCAGCCAGCGCTAGGGTCTGGGGGCACTGCTCAGCGGTGCTGGGGCTGGCGCGGCTTGAGCCGCCGCCGCACTGACAGCTCGGTCTGCGGACCATGGAGACCGGCGCTGGCCCACATCCGCTGCGCCTGTTCATCTGCCTGATGCCGCTGTGTCTCGCCTTGCTTTTGGGGCCGGGGAGGCCAGGGACCGCCGAGGAAGGTGAGGAGACTGGTGGCTGTTTTGGAGGCTTGGATGCCAAAAGATAGGAAGCTGAAGAACCGGGGTGCTTGGGGAAGGAGTAGTACGAAGAGACTGGAGTCTGTTTTGGGGTTTGAAGCAAGCGGACAGCGAGAAGCAAAGAACGGAAGAGAGAGAAAAAGGTGGCTAAGCAACGAAGAAGAGAGGAGCACTGAGGAGCTCGGGGGCTGGAGACCTGGGAGGCTGGGGAAGAAAGAGACCAGGAACCGTGGGAGCCAGAGGCGACGGTTCAGGGGCCGGTGAGACGGACAGGCTGAGCAATTGGAGATGGAAGGTGTGGGGGCAGGGAGAGGCGGAGGTGAAATCTCCCCGGAGGAGACGGGATGGAGCCGGAACAGTGGGGAGTCCAGGGGACCTTTGAGTGGCAAACAGAAGGTAGAGCGCGGGTGGGGAGATGAGGGCGGGCGGTCTGGTGGCGAGTGTGGCTGAGAGGGCGTGGGGTGGGGGATTGGAGGAAAGAGTCTGGGAGCTGTCCGACGTGCTGACCAGGGAGCTGTCCGCAGTGCTGAATTTGGAGTGTAGACACCAGCGCAATCTGCGTTGCCGGGTTCGGGGGTGCTAGCTGTACCAAAGACTGCGTCTTGCTTCTGACCCTGAATTTGAGGGGGCTGTACACTCAGTTAAATCCAGAGGCGTAATATCCAGGTGCAGGAGCTGGAGGAGCTGGAATCTGAGGCGTTGGCCTCGGGGTTGTTCTGGGCGCTAGATCTCTGATGCTTTCCAATATGCAATTCCGATGTGCTGTCGGTTACACCGAAATCGAAATCGGGAAGCTGTCAGTGGTCCTGTCCGTTGTCGCTGACACCTCTGGGGCCAACCCCCTTAAAGGGCTCACCTTGGAGCCACACCCCCTTGCTTAAGCTCCAGATGAGTAATCTTCAAAGATTTGGGGATGGCCTGAGCTTCTGGCTCTGAGCTGCTGCTGTGCTGTTCTAACCAGTGTTTCTCTGGGACCCACACTGACAGCAGAATTCAGACTGCAGGTCAGACGCCTCGTGGGGGAAGAAAGTGACCACATGCATCTCTGGTTTAGAAGGGGTCATGGCTTTATATATTAAAGGAATCCTGATAATCTTTCAAAAGCAGTGGAGATGACAGCCCCTGGGAGAGGGGCTGGCTGAGGAGGTAAATATTTTTACTTCTTTCGCTGCTGGCAGGGTCTCTCTACTTCGTTTTCCCCAGAGGCCCTGGGAGTCAAACTAAAAAGTTCAAGTCTCCTCTATCTTTGGTGACCCCAGACCTCAAAAGAACCCATGAGTGTGAGTGAATTCAGGAATGTGTACAAGAATTCTCATATATGATCACTTTCTCCCTCTTCTTGACACTCAGTTATAATTTGGGAGATCTGGGAAGGTGGGGGGGGTCACTGATCCCCCCATTTTAGAGCCAATCTTAGAGCACATGTCATGGATTCCATGCCAGGCTGAATAATGACTCTCCAAATATTTCCATACCCAAATCCCCAGAACCTGTGAATATTATCATAAATGGCAATAGACTTTGCAGGTGTGGCTAAGGATCTTGAGATGGAGAGGTTACACTGGATTATATGAGTGACCTAATTACAATCACAATGGTCCTTATAAGAGAGCCACAGAAGTCAGAGTTAGAGAAGGAAACAGAGGCTGGAATGATGTGTTTTGAACATGGAGGAGGGGGCCACAAGCCAAGGAATCCAGGTGGCCACTAGAAGCTAAAGGAGGCAAGGAAATGGATTCTCCCCTTTGAGCCTCCAGAAGGGACCAGTCTTTCCAACACCCTGACTTTAGACCAGTGAAACTGATTTTCAACCTCTGACCTCCAGAACTGTAATATAATAAAGTTTTGTTGTTTTAAGCCACTAAATTTGTGGTAATTTGTTACAGCAGTCACAGAAAACTAATACAGGCTCCTTCCCTAATCATTGTGGCTACCTTTTTTTAGACTAGACCTACTCATGCCTTCTCATGGGGATATATGAAGTGGGAAAAACTTGTCTGTATCCTTCACCACATTCTCTGCTTTCTCAGTCAGCAAATTGCAAGTGAACTCACCAAAGGTTCTCACCCGCCCCCCCCACCCTGAACTTTCTATTTCTGTTCTTCCTTCTCTCTAGTCATCCTTTTGGATTCCAAAGCTTCCCAAGCTGAACTGGGCTGGACTGCACTGCCAAGTAATGGGGTAAGTGTAAACCTTTCCCTCTCTGTCCCAAGGAGTTCCTGGTGGTCCAGGACTCAGCCCCTTTATCTCCCCGTGGCTACATCAGATCAAAATGCTCCTGAGAGCATGTTGTCTCCAGCAGCCCTGGCTTCAAGCCAGAGTGGCCTATTAGAAAATGTTGACTCTTCAGCCAGACTGCAAAAAAAAAAAAAAAAAAAAAAAAACAGTGATAAGAGAACTGGGTGTGTCTAGGAACAGACAGCATCTGGATGGAGCCAATGCTGGATGGTACCTTGCACCCTTAGGTCCACTAAGCAATGTTGTTGATTGATAGATTGACAGGATAAGCAAGACTTGGAATCCTAAAAGAGGCTTGGAAACTTGGGGTAATGGGGGCAGATGTGATGGTGTGACAGCAGCTTGGTGTTGTGGAAAGAGGACGGGGTGGAGAGCAAGGAGAATGTCTATCCACTCAAGTCACCCCTCTCTGGAGCCTGTTTCCCTGTCAACTGGACCTCAGTTGTCTCCAAGGTTTCTCCCAGCTCTGCGTCTTATAATTTCAGGGGTGTGTATGGGGAAGGAGGGGAGAGTTCAGTTCAGTTCAGTTCAGTCACTCAGTCGTGTCCGACTCTTTGCAACCCCATGAATCGCAGCACGCCAGGCCTCCCTGTCCATCACCAACTCCCAGAGTTCACTCAGACTCACGTCCATTGAGTCAGTGATGCCATCCAGCCATCTCATCCTGGGTCGTCCCCTTCTCCTCCTGCCCCCAATCCCTCCCAGCATCAGAGTCTTTTCCGATGATGAGGAAGGGGGACTTCAGCCCCAGTCAACGCCAGAGCTAGACCTCTTGGGGGCGCCTTGGCTCTGAGCTGCCCACATGTTTGTTCTCTTCCCCAGTGGGAGGAGATCAGCGGCGTGGACGAGCACGACCATCCCATCCGCACATACCAGGTGTGCAACGTGCTGGAGCCCAACCAGGACAACTGGCTGCAGACTGGCTGGATCAGCCGCGGCCGCGGGCAGCGCATCTTCGTGGAGCTGCAGTTCACACTGCGTGACTGCAGCAGCATCCCTGGAGCCGCGGGCACCTGCAAGGAGACTTTCAATGTCTACTACCTGGAAACCGAGGCCGATCTGGGCCGCGGGCGTACCCGCCCAGGTGGCAGCCGGCCCCGCAAGATCGACACAATCGCGGCAGACGAGAGCTTCACTCAGGGCGACCTGGGTGAGCGCAAGATGAAGCTGAACACAGAGGTGCGCGAGATCGGCCCGCTCAGCCGGCGGGGTTTCCACCTTGCCTTCCAGGACGTGGGCGCATGCGTGGCTCTAGTCTCTGTGCGAGTCTACTACAAGCAGTGCCGCGCCACGGTGCGGGGCCTGGCGGCGTTCCCAGCCACCGCAGCCGAGAGCGCCTTCTCCACGCTGGTGGAGGTGACCGGAACGTGCGTGGCACATTCAGAAGGGGAGCCCGGCAGCCCCCCGCGCATGCACTGCGGCGCCGATGGCGAGTGGCTGGTGCCCGTGGGCCGGTGCAGCTGCAGTGCGGGATTCCAAGAACGCGGCAACGTCTGTGAAGGTATCCAGCGCCCTGGGGGGTGTGGTGTGGGAGTGTTGCCCGCAGGTGGCAGTTGGGAGAGAGTGTGTCCTAGATGAAAGAGGCAGGAGGGGGAGTGGGGAAGTCATGGGGTATGGAGCTGGGAGTCCTGACTTTTTGTGGGGTTTCCAGTGGGTGCAGCCAGGACAAGTGAGTGAAATTAATGAGAGATGGATTTGACTCCATACAAGGGGGGCATCAGGGACTTGTATTTCAGGCACCATGAAAAACACCTCACACAGACCTTCTTATTTATTCACAGCAATAAAAGCATCTTTATCCCTGTTTTGCTGATAAGGAAACAGAGGCTCAGAGAGATTAACACCTCACTTGCAGTTAAGAAACAGGGAACTGAGTTTTAAATCCAGATTTGCCCAGCTCTCAGGTTCTTTCTACTACACCATGCTGCCTCCCCTGTGCATAGGAAAGAACTCTACAACAGCCCAACTCTGTTAGCTAGAGGCTGCTGGGATTGGTTACATTAGAGGGATAGAGGGAGTGAGCTCCCTGCCACCAACAATATACAAGTCAGAGGCTGGCAGGAGGATTCTTGAGCTGGGGAGAGAGACTGGGAAGTCACACTAAGTCACTACTAAGATCCCACCCAACTCTCTGAACTAGAGTCACTGTGCCCCCAGGGGAGATCCTTCATGTTGGGGGTTCTGTTAGACTCTCTGGTCTGTGGGGGCACCAGAAACAGGTCTCTCCTTCTCTATCTGTAGTTCTGAGGACTGAGGGTAAGAATGGGGTGTGGACCATGTGCACTTAATGAAGAAAGGCCAAGTGATGCTTTTTCTAAGTCAGGTCCTTCTTTTGGTACCAAAAGATTTTTGATTCAAAAATGAATCAGGCATAATCTCAACTCTTGAGAAATTCATAGTCTAGGTGGAAAGATGTAAGCATTTAAAAGTCACAACAGGATGATGTATGAGCTAAATAGAGAGATTGATACAGTAGTGGGAAGACAGTGGGAGAAGTGACTAAACTTGCTCTCATTCCTTTGTTCAGTCATCCATTCAACACGAGTTGAGAACACCTCACATGCATTTATTGAGGGTGTGTGATATGTTTATAAATGAATGTCACCATCTTTTCCCTGGGGCTCTTGTGGTTCAGTAACAGACTTGGAGATAAAAACTTTTCTGGGCTCTTCAGGAAAGGTTGGGATCCACTTCTGGGCCCTCCGAACCTGTTTTCTACATGGTCTATTTACCCTATGGTCTGCAGTGACCTCTAGTGTTTCTATCACTCGATTAGGAACTTCTTGAGCTCAGACAACGGGTTGTATTATCTTAGCAGCTCCAGTGCTCATAATGGGACATATGGTAGGTGCTCAATGGTAATGTACTGGGTGAGTGAGCAGTTAGCATGAAGAGTGATACATATCAATAGAAATCTGAGGAAGCCTGGAGACAGGAGAACCCAATTCTAAGTGTGGAGAGAGATGTTGATAAGCCCTTTCTTCCAGGTAGCCAAGAGAATTCTGAGGTAAGAGACTGTATGTAGAAGCATGGAGGCAGGTGAGAACATGGCATGCTTGGGGCTCAGCAAGTCAGCATGGATAGAGAAGAGGGCATTTGGGGATGCGTGGGGGAAGGGGCTGGAGAAGAGGAGCGGCAATTCATGAAGGGCTTGAGTGGGGATAAAGAAGGGATAAAGAGCTTAGACTTTATGCTTTAGACCATTAGGGAGAGTTTGAAGCAGAGATCTGACAAATTCAGATTTGTATTTTCAAAATATCACTTGAGCTGCAATTACAAAGAAAAAGCTGGAGAAGGAAGGATTAGAAGCCAGAAGTCGAGGAAGGAAGATGATATAATAGTCCAGGAGAAGGAGCATGGGTTCTGACCAAGGCAGTAGCAAAGTTCACTGAGTGACAAGGATGGATGTAATAACCAGATAACCTCCACAGCACCTGGTGACCATTGGTTTCAAAGGAGTAAAGAGTCCTTTTCGACTGATCTGCATCCAGGGGATGGAATGGACAGATGGTAATTCACTGGAGTAGAGAACACAGGGCATGAATGCACATAAAGAATTGATGGTGTCCGTGCTGGGAGGGATTGGGGGCAGGAGGAGAAGGGGACGACAGAGGATGAGATGGCTGGATGGCATCACCGACTCGATGGACGTGAGTCTGAGTGAACTCTGGGAGTTGGTGATGGACAGGAAGGCCTGGCGTGCTGCAGTTCATGGGGTCGCAAAGAGTCGTACACAACTGAGCGACTGAACTAAACTGAACTGATGGTGCACTCAAATAGAGGTAGCTAGAAAGCGGGTCTGGAGCTCAGCAACAGAGAGATAGATGCTACTTGAAGCTATAGGTTTGGTTGGGACAGACCAGGGAGAATGTGTGGGGTAAGAAGCAAGGCAGCCAATGAAGTCTCACAGAACAGCAATATACAAAGGGGAGCTATAAAGAAGACTGCGAGGCAGTGATCAGAGAATGTGCGGGGTAAGAAGCAAGGGGTAAGAAGCAAGTCTCACAGAACAGCAATATACAAAGGGGAGCTATAAAGAAGACTGTGAGGCAGTGATCAGAGGCTGGAGGAGAGTGTGATTTCATGGCAGCCAAGGATGATGGAGGGCCTCCTGGGTGGCTCAGTGGTAAAAAAAAAAAATCTGCCTGCCAAGCAGGAAACCTGGGTTTCTTCCCTCGGTCAGGCCAACCCCCTGGAGAAGGAAATGGCAATCCACTCCAGTATTCTTGCCTGGAAAATCCCATGGACAGAGGAGCCTGGCGGGCTACAGTCCATGGGGTCAAAAAAGAGTCAGACATGACTTAGCAGCTAAACAGCAACAAGAGTGATGGAGGTTCCAGGAGGGGATGGCCTGCAGTGTTGGTGAGCCATGAGGTAATGCAAGGATTGGTCGATGTCTGCCTAGTGGCCCTGGTGAGAGCAGTTTCAGCTGAGTGGTGGAGGTCTTACCAGCTGCAGCAGGTAAGAGGATGAAGGAAATTGAAGAGCTAACGGCAGGGAATGTAAACACTCTCTGGAGGCTGGGTCTGAAAGGGGAGAAGAGGGCATGATGTCTTAAGGAGGACATTGGGTGGAGAGAGGATTTTTTTTACTATAAATGAGGGGGAGCCTTGTTTACACAGGAGGTGGGGAGCCAAAGGGGTACCAATTTGGGGGAGACAGTCGGCCTCCAGGGAAGAGGTATTTTATTACTGATGTGGATTGGAATTGCTGATGCACACTGCTAACAAAAAGCAGGCCGCGTTTCAGTCAGTTTTATTGTTTTTAAATACAGTGCCCTGCTGCCCATACCTTAAATGGACTGCTTTTACGGCTCAACTCCGTAACTGTTACCGGAAAGAGCTGATAGAGAAGAGAATTACCAACCCATGGCCTCTCTTCTCTCTGTGGGTGAGGAGGGGGCATCTGGACCAGTGGACAGGGGAATCTTGCTCTGCTTTACTCACCTCTGCTTTATTGCAGCTCCAGAGCCTAGAACAGAACCTGGCTCATAGCCGATGCTGAAAAATTGTTGAATGAATGGATCAAGGACTGGAGGAGGGAATTTAGATATACATTCTAGGCAATCACACATACACACACACACAGACTCAGGAACCCAATCCCACTTCTGACTTTGAGTACAGACAAAGGCCATTTGTAATAGCATCAGCTCTGCCTTAGGGAGTAAGGACGTGGGGAGGGTGCCAGGAAAAGCTTCACAAGGGAGATATTATTTTGAGCTAGGATTTGGAGAAACATAGGCATTTGCCAGGAGAGAAGTTGCATAAGACACTATGGGACAAGACGCAGAGGTGGAAAAGGAAAAGTTCAGTGTGGCATGGGTGGGGTCGGCATTGGGGAGCTGTTGGAGGGTTTCAAAAAGGGAAATGAAATGGTCAGGTTTGTATTTACAAAGGGAAGGCCTTGCAAGTGTTTTCTGCAGCTATTACAGAGCCCTCTCTGAAGACAGGCAGACACAGAGGCATCTCTCCTTAATGACCATGACTCTTGTTGCTCCTCTCCCAGCCACCAGAGGAATTATTGAAAGACGTGGGGTTTCCCTTGGTGGAAAAAGTCAGAGTGTATGACTTGTGTCTTCAAATCTCTGTAGCACTGCCCTGGAGCAGAGGGACCCAAGCAGACGTGCTGAGGCTCCACAGGGTACTTCAAGTCCCCGCGATGGAGAGGCATGAGGCGGGTTACGTGCAGGGAGGCTGATTTGGACTCAGCGTGAAGGCGTGTGTGCTCAGTCGCCAAGTCGCTAAGTTATGTCCATTGCTTTGTGACGCCAAGGACTGTAGCCCTCCAAGCTTCTCTGTCCATGGAATTGTCTAGGCAAGAATACTGGAGCAGGTTGCCATTTCCTTCTCCAGGGGATCTTCCTGACCCAGGGATAGAACCTGTGTCTTCTGCACTGCAGGTGGATTCCTTACTACTGAACCACCGCCTGCTTACTGAATGCCAGTGTGAGCCAGGTGGCAACCTAACAGCTGTGACTGGCAATTCCCACTCCCCCACAGAGCCCCCTACAGGGGGCAGAGGCCTGCACTCAGATCCCAGCTTCGCCTGGTACTGAGAGGCTGTGAGAAGTTCCTCGATCTCTCTGGACATCCCCTTTCTTCTTAGAGCTGGGGGAAAGTATCCTAGGGGGCTGCTGTGAAATTTAAATGGAAGCACTTTCAAACTGCCAGCATTGTTCAATAGAGGCCGCCTCAGAAGGAGATGGGGTCCCATTACCAAGTATCTGAGCAAAGACTGTGGCTCCTGCTGGGAAAGCTGCTGGAAGATGGGCCAGAGGGCGTTCAACTAGAGGACCCCTGAAATTCTGACTCTGACCGTGAGGAAGAGAGGGACGGGTACAGTACTCAGGAGTCTCTTCCTGAGTCTGCCCCTCCATACAACCTCTCCTAAACAGAGCCTCTCAAAGTAGATATAAGCAATGCTGTCTCTGATTGGACCACCCACCTCTGGGACCCCAGACACACGGAGAAAGGAGCCTCCTATGTTCTTTCCCTCCTGCTGTGCGATCCTGCAAACATGGCCCTCTCTTACTTCCTGATGGAGGTGGGCAGGTCATGGTTAGCGTTTGCATTTGTCTGGTTTCTTGAGGCCAGAGAGGCACAGGAAGTAGCAGGCTAACACTGGAACCCAGGTCTCTGGAGTCTCAGCCTGACTGCTGTCGCCCAAACCAGATGTTAGCGAGCCCCGTGCCTTGTTCTGAAGGCAGGGACTCCTAAGCTTTGAAGGCCCTGCCCAAAGCTGCCCAAAGCCCAGGGCTCTAGGCAAGAGGGACCCATCGCCAAACCTAAGCCTCCGATGAGAACCCTCAGCCCCTACCCTCTTCTCCCAGAGAGCTGGCAGTTCTTCCCAAGGGCTAGTCTGAATACTTTCTGTTGTACTATGTCTTTTTGGGGTTGGAGAGCCACCAGTCTTCCACAAAAAGCTAAACCAGAGGAGAGGGATAAAGAAATCCTGGCAGGGACAGGGAACCAGGTGAGGACCACCCAAGCTCTGAGAGGAGGGCCAGCAGCCGTTGCCTCCCTCCCTGGCCCAGCTGGTGAGAAACTTTTCAAAGTGGGTGTTTAGCTGTTTCCACTTTAGGCCTGTGCTGGAGGAAGAGTAATTACTATCATTAGTGTGCAAATGTTGTCTGTACTGGGCTCAGCAGTTTGCATCTTTTATCTCAATTCTCCAACCACCTTTTTGAGGTAGGTATTCTATGCAAGGCTCAGAGAAGTGGACCAACGTGCCCAAGGCCACACAGCAAATAAGACGTGCAACTCAGCTGCAAACCCAGGTAGTTTAGATATAAAAGCCTGTGCTTTTAACCACTGACTTCTAGGGGAGGTGAGGGAAGTGAGAGAAGTAAAGTAACTGAGGGGGTGTCAGAACCAAGGAACTTTCATGGTCCCTCTTCTCCCTCCACTTAAGAGTGGCAGCCTCCACTCCTAAATGGGGACCAAGTGCATCAGTAGAGGATTTATGATGCATTAAGCCTCAAACAGTGGAGGTGGGAGGATGAGCTCTGACAAATGTGTATGTGTTTGTGTGTGACAGCCTTTCTAACGGGGAGTGTGTGGGTGTCCTTTAGTAACTGGGAAACAACCCTCAGAGGCCTCTCCCTCTGTCCTATCATCAAAACTGGAAAGCCTGGCTCCTTTTCTTCTAGTGGGCATTAGGGCAGTGTGGTGTGGGCTCTGAACCAGTCAGCTGCGGTTGGAATCCCTCCATTCACTAGCTGTGGGACATCTGGCAAGTTACTTAACCTCTCTGAGCCTTAGTTCCCTCATTTTTTAAATAAGGATAAAGTGTAAATCTCACAGGTTGTTATGAGCATTCAGTGAATTACTAAAAGCAGCAACGCAGCCCCACCCCAATCAGGAAAGTGGAGGAGAGGCTGTGGTGTAGCCCCTTCCTCACGTAGTTCCTCCCCGCAGCCTGTCCCCCAGGGTTTTACAAGGTGTCCCCGAGGCGGCCCCTCTGCTCACCTTGCCCAGAGCACAGCCGGGCCCTGGAAAACGCGTCCACGTTCTGCGTGTGCCAGGACAGCTATGCACGCTCGCCCACCGACCCGCCCTCGGCGTCCTGCACCCGTGAGTCCAGCTCCTGAATGCCTTACCACGGGCAGGGGGTTGGGGGCGGTCTGTAAAGGCAGAATCGAGGCGTGGTGAGGGCAGGGGCTCCACGTTGGGGAGCGCCAGGGGGCTCCACGTGGGGGGCCTGCCCTCCAGATGGCAGAGTGGAGGGAGGGGTGGTGACTGCAGTCTGGGGCCTGGGGATGGAAGAACCAGGACAACAGAGAGTCTAGGGATGAGGTTAGGCTTGTTGGGGGATCACCCTGTGGGCCGCCGCCCACCGCTCCCGCC
>SJYQ01104396.1:211500-226033 GCA_006410935.1 Redunca redunca | reverse complement strand
CCGCCCCGCCCCTGCCTTCCTCTGCCCCTCCGCTGCCCACCCCAACCCCTGACTGCGCCCACCGGCCTCCCCCAGGGCCGCCGTCAGCGCCGCGGGACCTGCAGTACAGCCTGAGCCGCTCGCCGCTGGCGCTGCGGCTGCGCTGGCTGCCGCCGGCCGACTCGGGCGGCCGCTCGGACGTCACGTACTCGCTGCTGTGCCTGCGCTGCGGCCGCGAGGGCCCGGCGGGCGCGTGCGAGCCATGCGGGCCGCGCGTGGCCTTCGTGCCCCGCCAGGTGGGGCTGCGGGAGCGCGCCGCTACGCTGATGCACCTGCGGCCCGGCGCGCGCTACACCGTGCGCGTGGCCGCGCTCAACGGAGTGTCTGGCCCGGCGGCCGCCGCGGGAGCCACCTACGCGCAGGTCACGGTCTCCACCGGGCCCGGGGGTAAGGTCTTCCGCACCCCGCGTTCTCCCCTGTCCCGCCCACCGCGAGCATCCCCACAGCCCGCAACCACCCCAGATAAACTGCGATCGTTGGTCTTACACAAAAATCCCCGACCCCGGCGACCCCCACCGAGGTCAGCCCCCCTCCCGAAGGCCAGGCAGGAGGGGCCGAAGATGCTGATGACTGTGCCTCCGGGCCACAGAGGTAATGAGTGTTCAGCGAGTCTGCGGGAGCCAGTGCGCCCTCCTCTTTCCCGACCTGGGAGCGAGCGAGCCTTTTACCCACACCCAGCTCTGCAGTTCCCGGGAAAAAGAGGTGGAAGATTCTGCAGTCTTTTGCCCCCTCTGTCCAAAAATTTTAGTGGGAAGCCGAATCATACCTCCTTATTTCCTATCTCAGAAAGAGGGACCCTGTGTGTGTCCCTTGGCCTCTACAAGGATTCTACTGCCTCACCCTCTTTCCTGGTCCTGGAAAAGAGCAAGGGAGCACGAAGGGTCGGAGGGTAGGGGCAATAGAATTCACTGGCCAACACATAACGGTCCCTTATGGGAGTCTGGAATTCAGATGAATAAGTGAAGACCTGCACTCCTTTAATATCACACCTTCCTCATTCTTTACTTTTATTAATTCTTTTGATTTGTCTCACTCAGCTGGGGCACAGCTTCAAGTAATCATTCAAGTATCCTTTGCAAGAAATGAGTGTATGATTTCTGAGTCTCTTCATGTCTGAGAAGATAGGATCCTTTTGTGACTCTGCCTCCTTGTCTAATGGCAGCTGTGTTGCAGAGAAGTCTGAGGCCAGGGTAATTTTCGTTGTTTTGTAGGTAACTTGGGTACAAAGGTGTACACACATGGATGTTTGTATAATTCTTTAGCCTACTGGTGAAAATAAAATCTAACAAATATTGACCTCTTTTCATTGAGTTTGGCCATAACATCGTAAAACTTTCAGTCTGCGTACCTCTTTTTATTTCTGAAAGTTTTTTTTCAGTTATTGCTTTGACTAGAACCTCTGATAACTCCATTCTCTCTCTTAAGAATCTTTCTAAACCTTGAGTTGTACATCCATTTTTCTGATTCTGAAATCTTGTCACTTCCTTTGTCATTTTCAGCTCTCAGTCCATTCCCTCTGCCTTTTGGGAGAGGGTTCCCAACTTGTCTGGTTTTCTGGAAGAACAGTTGTTTTGGTTTTTTTTTTTTTTTAAATTATCCCTATCTAACGTTTGCTATTGCATTTACATTTAACACTTTTTTTCCTATCTGCTTTTTGTTTTGGCTGCCCTGAGTCTTCATTGCTGTGTGCGGGCTTTCTCTAGTTGTGGAGAGCAGGGGCTCCTCTTCCCTGTGGTGGCTTCTCTTGCTGAGTGGCAGGCGGGGCTTTAGGGCCCTCGAGCTTCAGTATTTGTGGCACAAGAGCTTAGTTGGCCCATGGTAAGTGAGATCTTCCCAGACCAGGAATCATACCTGTGTCCCCTGTATTGGCACTGGGCCACCAGGAAAGTCCTGCATTTACATTTTAAAAATTCAGTGTAGAAAATGAAAGAGAGCACCCAGAATCCTGTTATCCAGAGATAAACCCAATTACTAATATCTTGGAGTATTTCCTTCCACATTTTTTTCTATATTTATATCCATACCTAGAATTATCTACTATAAATCCCCCTTTGCATAATATATGCAACACAAATTTTTATCTGGTATTTCCTGATAACAGTCATATTTTGATATAGATAGATTTAAAAATCATGTTAAGGAAATAATCTTCTGCTTCCATTTTATTAATAAAAACACTAAGCTTCCACTGATTGAGAGCTGCTCTGTGTTGGGTACCATGCAATATGATTTTCTACATTAATTCATTTAAATAGAGTTATAATCATCTTTCAGATGGTAAAACTGAAGTCTGAGAGGCCAAGTGAATTATCCAAAGTCAGCCAGAACTCAGGTCTGTCTATTACCAAAGCCCTGCTTTTAGCTCCTTGGCCATATAATGCTTTTGCTTAAAAAATGTCAGCAATGGATGTTAATTTTACAAAATGCTTCTTAAGCATCTTTCAAGATGACCACATGTTTTTTTCTCCTTTGAACTTTTGATATGATGAATTCTACTAATGGATTTTACAATGTGATTTTCTGCATTCCTAGATTATACCCTACTGTGGATTAGTATATTATTCTTTTAATATTTGCTGAATTAATTTGCTTATATTTTAATATTTCCCATCTACATTTATAAGAGAGATTAGTTTTTGTGTTCTTTGTCAAGGTTTAGCATTTTGGTAATGCTGGCTTTGAAAAAGGCATCAGGGATAATCTTTTCTTTTTCTCTGCTCGGGAATAGTTTAAATAGAGTAGTTATCATTCTTTGAAGACAGGCAGAACTGCTTGGGAAACTGTACTTTTTTAGTGGGAAAGTTTGCTGATGGCCCAGTCTTTTCTGTAACTTCCTTTTGAATCAGTTTTGTTAATCTGTACTTCCACAGAACATCTTTTGGTGATCTTTTTCTAACTTATTAGCCCAGAAATGTTTATTTTAAAACTTTCTGTAGTATCTAGAGTTTACTTTCTCTTTCTTCATATTGAGCACTGTGATTTCTTTTTTAAAAATTGTTCTTGGAAGGAATTTATTTTATTGGTTATGACAGATAACCAGCTTTTGAACTCATCAACTCCACTGCTCTTTATTTTTGTCAATTATTTTATGATTTTTCTGTCTCTTGATACCATCCTCCTGCTTTCCTGAGGTCTTTTTCTAGGTGACTTCACTGCTTAGTTGTTATAGTTTTAATATTTTAAGTCTAAGAAATTTCCTCTGAGTATAGCTTTGGTCACATCTAGTATATTTTTATACCCTGCACATTGTTCGTATTGTCATTTTCTTTGCAGATATAATTCACATACCATAAAATTTCACATACCTTTTAAAGTGTGCGATTCAGTCATTTTTTCATATGCAACTATCACAGACTCTCTAATTCCAAAACATTTTCATTACCCACAAAAGAAACCCCATTAACAGTCACTCCCGATTCCTCCCACCCACCCTAGCCCCTAATAACCACTAATCCACTTTCTGTTTCTAAGGATTTTCCTATTCTGATCATTTTATAACCATGGAATTATACAATGTGTAGACTTTTGTGTCTGCTTTTTTTCACTTAGCATAATGTTTTCAAGGCTTATCCATGTTGTAGCATGTATCAGTATTGTATTCCTTTTTATGGCTAATATTCCATTGTGTGGATATACCACAAGTTTGTTTATTCATTCATCAGTTTATGGGATTTGGACTGTTTCTGCTTTTTGGCTATTAGAGTAATGCTGCTATGAACATTCATGACAAGTTTTGTGGAAACATAAGTTTTCAGTTCTCTTGGGTATATACTTAGGAGTGGAATTGCTAGGTCATATGGTGTCATAGATTGAATTATCTCCCCCAAATTCCTGTATTGAAGTCTTAACTCCCAGTATAACTGTATTTGGAGATAGGGCCTTTAAGGAAATAATTAATGGTAATGAGCCCATTAATGTAGAAACCTTAATGTAGAAAAGACCGAAGGCAAGAGAAGTGGGGAACAGAGGATGAGATGGTTGGATGGAATCACTGACTCAATGGACATGACTTTGAGCAAACTCAGGGAGGTGGTGAAGGACAGGGAAGCCTGGTGTGCTGCAGTTAGTTCATGGGGTCGCAAAGAGTTGGACATGGCTTAGCAACTGAACAACAGTGAGATCGTAAGGGAGAGGCCTGAATCCCAGGGACTTACAAGGTGTCCTTAAAAGAAGAGGAACACACACCAGAACTCATTTATGCCCTTTGTCCATACACAGGGGAAAGGACAGGGGTGAGGATACAGCAAGAAGGTGGCTGGGAGCAAGTCAGGAAGAGAGCCCTTACCAGAATACAAATATGAATCTGTAAGCATTATCTGGAATTTCTAGTTTTAGAACTGTAAGAAAATAAATTTTTGTTGTTTAAGCCACCCAGTCTGTAGTGTCTTGTTATGGCAGTCTGCATGGACCAATATATATGGAAACTTAAAAAAATCTTTTTGAGGAGCTGCTTAACTTTTTGAGGCATTGCCAAACTGTCTTCCAAAGCAACTGTACCATTTTACATTCCCACCAGCAATGTACAGAGGTTCCCGTTTCTCCACATCCTCACCAACACTTGCTTCTCTTGCTGATTACAGCCATCCTAGTCAATGTGAAGTGATGCTTCACTGTGGTTTCAGTTTATATTTCCATAATGACTACTGATGTTGAACCTGTTTTCAATGTGCTGGGTTTTCTTTTTGTCATTGAGTTATGAGGTGGGTTTTGTGTGTGTGTGTGTGTGTGTGTGTGTGTATAATATATACATATATTCTGGATACCTTTGTATTACTTCCTTGGGTTGCTGTAACAAATTTCTAAAAGTTGGGTGGCTTAAAACAAACTTATTGTCTCATGCTTCTGGAAGCGAAGTTTGAAATCAAGGTGTCAGCAAGACCAGGCTCTGTGTGACGGTTGTAGGGGAGAAGGGTTCCTTCCTTCTAGCCCTTGGAATTAGCTGGCAGTCCTTGGCTTTCTTGGTTCACAGATGCATCACTCCAGTCACGTGGCCCTCTTTTCCACATGTCTTCACGTTATCTCCCCTCCATCAGCGTCTGTCTCTGTGTCTGAGCTTCCCCCCTTTCAGAAGGACATCAGTCACACTGGACAAGTCCCAGCTAAATGACTTCACGTTGACTTGATTACCTCTGTGAAGACCATATTTCCAAATAAAGTCACATTCTAGAGGTACTGGGCGTTAGGACCTCAACATATCTTTTTGAGAGAACACAATTCCATACATAACAACCATCATACACATGATTTGCAAATATTTGCTCTGTGGATTGCCCCTCACTTTCTTTCTGGCAATTGAGGCATGATTGACATATAACATTAATTTTAGGTATACAACATAATGACTTGATATTTGTATATACTGTAGAGTGATCACCACAGTGAGTCTAGAGCATCCATAACCATCTATAACCACACACAGTTATAAATTGTTTTTCTTATGATGAGATCTTTTAAGACCTACTCTCAGCAATTTTCAAATATACAATATAGTATTTTTAATTGTAATCACCACACTAGTTACCACCCTGTACATTACATTTCCAGGACTTATTTATTTTATAACAGGAGACGTGTCCATTTTGACCACCTTCACCCATTTTGTCCACCCCTCACCCCCTGCCTCTGGCAACTAGCTGTCTCCCACTTTCTTTTTTTGTTGGAGCCCTTGGCAGTGAAAGCACGGAGTTCTAACCATTGGACCATCAGGGGATTCCCTGTCCTTCACTTTCTTAGTACTGTCCTTTGAAGCTCAACATTTTAAATTTTGATGAAGTCCAGTTTATTTTTCTAAGTTGCTTGTGCTTTTGGTTTCATATCTAAGACACCATTGCCTAAATCAAGGTCGTAAAGATTCGTACCTGTGGTTTCTTCTAGTATTGTCGTTTTGACTAAAAGTGTTTTGGAGAATGTTTTAGTTTCTGGATGACTTATTTTGTTATCTTTTTGTTTCTGATTTTACCGCTTCCTGTTTAGAGAAGGAGGTTTGTACAGTGTTTACATTTTTATTTTATTTGTTTGCTGCATGGTTTGTGGGATCCTAATTCTGCAACTAGGGTTTGAACCCAGGCCCTGGCAGTGAAAGCACCAAGTCCCAACCACTGGACTGCCAGGGAATTCCCTACAGTGTTTCCTTTTTAAGGAGCTGGTGGAGTTTTCTCTGTGGGTTAAGATATGGTGACCATTTTAACGATCCCATGGCTACTTTGAAGCGATGCGTACTTCGGGGGTTTTTTTTGTATTGCAGTGTCCTCTCCCTCCCTCTCTTTCCTCATGTATACTAAGTACTATATTATTCAATTTTTCTATTTCCTTCTTACTGTCTGCTTGATGTTCCAAAGACTAGGAAGTTTAAGTTTCCCATTCTGCTTGTGATTTTGTTACATTCCATGTACTTATAATGACTTTTAAATATTTCGATTTTGCTAACGCAGTTTTAGTTTCCCTACAGGCGTTTCTCACCTTCTCCACTTTTATCTCATGTCATCCTGTTTCTTTTTCTTCTCCATCTGTTTTCCCTTCATTGCCTTCTGCTTCTATTTCAAGAGGCTGTGTTTTCTTTCATCTTCTTGAAGATGCCAAACAGTCTCCTTACTTGTTCTTCTAACTGTCATATTAATCACTCTTCAAGATCTGTTCCTCCTGAGTTTTCAGAATAATACTTTTTTTTTTTGCTAATTCAGAAATAATTTTTCATATGCCCATTTTCTTAATTTTTTTCTCTTTACTTATTCTTGAACAAGGAAATAGCTGATATTTGCCCAAAAAAACCCCCAAAACCAAACCAAGAGCATGACACATGAATTGTCCTTTGGATTGGTTTGTGAAGCTTTCAGCCTCGAGTAACAATGCAATTCAGTGCAAATGACCTTTGACTGAAATGACTTTGTAGCTTACCTAAGAAGAGTAAAATTAGAGCTTGGTTAATTCAGCAACTGAACAGTGCTCTCAAGGACCCAGGTTCTTTCTCTGCAGTCTTCTGTCCTTAAAATCTAGGCTGGCTCCCTTATGGTGGCAAGATGGATACAGCCACTCCAGACATCACACCTTCCATCCAGGGCAGAAAAATAACTGTTTCTTCCTTATTGGTGTCTTTTTAAGAGCAGGAAGCCTTTCCCAGGCCCTTCCCCGGTGGTGCAGTGGTTGAGACTTTGCCTTCCAGTGCAGGGGATACGGGTTCCATCCTGGGTTGGGGAGTTAAGATCCCACATGCCTCGCAACCAAAAAGCCAAAACAAAAAAGCAGAAGCAAAACTGTAACTTAGTCCGTCTAGTCAAGGCTGTGGTTTTTCCTGTGGTCATGTATGGTTGCGAGAGGTGGACTGTAAAGAAGGCTGAGTGCCGAAGAACTGATGCTTTTGAACTGTGGTGTTGAAGAAGACTCTTGAGAGTCCCTTGGACTGCAAGGAGATCAACCAGTCCATTCTGAAGGAGATCAGCCCTGGGGTTTCTTTGGAAGGAATGATGCTAAAGCTGAAACTCCAGTACTTTGGCCACCTCATGCGAAGAACTGACTCACTGGAAAAGACTTTGATGCTGGGAGGGATTGGGGGCAGGAGGAGAAGGGGACGACTGAGGATGAGATTGCTGGATGGCATCACTGACTCGATGGACGTGAGTCTGAGTGAACTCCGGGAGTTGGTGATGGACAGGGAGGCCTGGCGTGCTGCCATTCATGGGGTCGCAAAGAGTCGGACACGACTGAGCGACTGAACTGAACTGAAAATTGTAACAAATTCAATAAACACTTTTTTAAAAAAAAGTAACCTTTCCCAGAATCCCTCTTCCTCTTAGGTAATTTCTCCTTTTCTTGGCCAGAATTGGATTATGAATCCAACCCTGATCCAATTTTGGCAAAAGGAATGAATGCACAAGAATGTTTTGGGACAATCAGAATCAACCTGAGTCATCTGAGGGGAGACAGTAGACCCTGAATCCAAAACTGGGCTTGGTCAGCGGGAAAGTGGGGCATGACTGTTGAAGAGAGTTCTCCTGGACTCTTGGCCCCATTAGGGTGCTGGCTGAACCGCATAACAAATGTACAGTGGCAGAGCAGGTGCTTGGGCTCTGTTTTTAGCTTCGTTCTCAGGGTTTATCAGGCTTTCATCTAACATCACTCTGAGGGGCTGAAATGGAACCTTCTCCTATCTCTGTATCCTGGCCATCTGATAACATTCAGAAGATGTAGTTTTAAAAAATGGCATTCTTGGCCCTTTCCTATCTCTGCCCTCCATCTGTATCTACAAGAGGTTGCGCCCCTTCCTAGGATGTCTCATCACTCCTCTTCCCTTTGTGCCTGCATCTTTTCTGGGAGCTGCCATCTCCAAGTGTATCTAGGCTGGGAGGCCCTCTCAGGGGATAGGGGAAGCAACTCTGCGGTGAAGTGATGGCTGTGCGCTCATTGTCCAGTCGACAAAGACCTTGCCTTTTTTTTTTTTTTTAAAGGGTCAGACAGTGGGAGGAAGGATAAAGGATCTTTCAAGTTATTTTTAGGATGGGAGGCAATGTCACTCTGTGGGCAGCATAGCCTGGGGGTTCACTACAATTGTATTTTTCAGTCCAGGCCCACTGGCTTTATCCTAGGTGGAAATATGCCACTCTACTCCCCATCCTCTGATTCTGGCAGTTAGCTGTCAAGACTCGTTTATAGGGACATTTCTGTTTTCCGTATATTTGGGTTTTAATTAGTATTTGGAAGAGAGAACGATTAGGGGCTGTTAGATGGTGACCATTTAAAACAGGAAGCCCTGTTTCTATGCTTTTCAAATACAGCTCCTTACGCCCTTGTCTCCGTTTCCTTGACTCCTTGCTGCCTGCTGTTTTGTTCTTGTTCAGTCACTAAGTTGTGTCCAACCCTTTGTGACCTCATGGACTGCAGCACACCAGGCTCCTCAGTCCTTCGCTATCTCCCAAAGTTTGCTCAAATTCATGCCCGTTGAATTGGACAAGGTGGTGCTATCTGACCATCTCATCCTCTACCACCCCTTCTCCGTTTCCCTTCAGTCTTTGCCAGCATCAGGATGCAATGAGTTTGCTCTTTGCATCAGGTGGTCAAAGTACTGGAGATTCAGCTTCACTATCAGTCCTTACAGTGAATATTCAGGGTTGATTTCCTTTAAGATTGACTGGTTTGATCTCTTTGCAGTCCAAGGGACTCTCACAGGTCTTCTCCAGCACCACAATTTGAAAGCATCAATTCTTTGGCACTCAGCCTTCTTTACAGTCCAACTCTCACATCTGTACGTGACTACTGGGGAAACTATAGCTGTCACTATATGGATCTTTGTCAGCAAAGTGATGTCTCTGCTTTTTAATACACTGTCTTTGTTTGTCATAGTTTTCTTTCCAAGAAGCAAGTGTCTTTTAATTTCATAGCTGCAATCACTGTCCACAGTGATTCTGGAGCCCAAGAAAATAAAATCTGTCACTGCTTCCACTTTTTCCCCTTCTATTTGCCGTGAAGTTATGGGACTGGATGCAATGATCTTTGTTTTTTGAATGTTGAGTTTTAGCCAGCTTTTTCACTCTCCTCTTTAACTCTCATCAGGAGGCTCTTTAGCTCCTCTTCACTTTCTGCCATTAGAGTGGTAACATCTGCATATCTGAGGTTATTGATATCTCTTCTGTCAATTTTGATCCTAGCTTGTGATTCATCCAGCCCAGCATTTTGAACAATGTACTCTGCATAGATAAGTTAAATAAGCAGGATGACAATATACAGCCTTGACTTACTCCTTTCCCAATTTTGAACCATTCTGTTCCATGTCTGGTTCTAACTGTTGCTTTTTGGCCCAAATACAGGTTTCTCAGGAGACAGGTAAGATGGTCTGGTATTCCCATCTCTTTAAGAGTTTTCCAGTCTCTTGTGATTTTCACAGTCAAAGGCTTTAGCATAGTCAGTGAAGCAGAAGTAGATGTTTTTTTCTGGAATTCCCTTGCTTTCTGCATGATCCAGCAAATGTTGGCAATCTGATCTTTGGTTCCTCTGCCTTTGCTAAACCCAGCCTGTACATCTGAAAGTTCTTGGTTCACACACTTTTGAACCCTAGCCTGAAGGATTTTGAGCATGACCTTGCTAGCATATGAAATGAGTGCAATTGTACATTCAAAGAATGTTTGAACATTCTTTGGCATTGCCCTTTTTGGGATTGGAATGAAAACTGACCTATTCCAGTCCTGTGGCTACTCCCCGCTGTCTACTTCCTCTGAATGCCCTGAAGACACTAGAAACCTCCACATTGTTAAAGCCAGTGGCACTTTGAATTGTTTTGTTACCCGTCTTTGCTCTGCATATGACACTGCCAACCAGCATCTCCTTTTGCTGGTAACTGTGGTACTGAGTGCTTGTTTTATGTTAAGTATTGTGCTAAGCTCTTTATATGTTATTAATTCACAAAATTCTCAAAGCAGGTATGAAGAGGTCATTATTGTTTCCCATCTACGTGTAAGGGAATTGAGGCTCTTGCTTGTGGACCAGTAGCTAATAACAGGAAGAGTCAAGCGGGAACCTTCCTAAAAGTTCTTTTTCCTGGGCTTCTGTAGCCTCATTTGTTCCTGGTTTTTCCTCTCCTCTCTTTGGCTCCTCCTTCCCAAGCTCCTTTCTTTGCCTGCCTCTTAAGTGTGGTCATTTCTTGGGCTTGTTTCCTAATAGCTTTGCCTTCTCTCCCTTTCTGCATTGCCCTGGGCAGTTTCATCAAATCACCTTTGAATGGCTCTCAGATCTCAGTCTCCCTCCTGGATACCTTTTGTGAGCCTTGGAACCACTTGTGGGTTAGTTGCTCCTGTCTGACTCTTTGCGACCCCATGGACTGTAGCCCACCAGGCTCCTCTGTCCAGGCAAGAATGCTGGAGTGGGCTGCCATGCCCTCCGTCAGGGGCTCTTCCCAACCCAGGAATTGAACCCGCATCTCATGTGTCCCCTGTATTGCAGGCGGGTTCTTTACCAGCTGAGCTATCAGGGAAGCTGATGGGAACCACTTACCCATCCGCTTTCCTAGCATCTTCGCTTGGAAAACCCTCTGTTTGACACACACTGGAATCACGGAGAAGCTTTTTAAAAAGATAGTAATGCTTGAGTCCCACCCTACAGAAATGGATTTAATTGCTTTGGGTTGTGTGACCTGAGCGTCACTATTTTTTTTTTTTAAATTATGGTAAAAAAACATGTAACAGGAAATTTACCAAATTAACCGTTTTTAGTGTGCAGTACAGTAGCACTAACTAAATGCACATCATCATACAAGAGACCCCTATAGACTTTTTCATCCTGCAAAATGCAAACTATTAAAAAATAACGCAAACTCTATACTTCTTGAGCAACAACTCCTCTTCCCCCTTCCTCCCAGACCTTGGCAACCACATTCTACCTTCTAAGAGTTCAGCTACTTTAGATAGCTTACGTAGAAGTGAAACCATGCAATATTTGTCTCTTTGTGACTGGCTTATTTCACTCAGCATGATGTCCTCACAGTTGATCCATGTTGTAGCATATGATAGGGTTTCCTTTCTTTAAGCTGGGTAGTATTCCGTTGTATGTCTGTGTCACATTTTTTTTTTCTTTCTACCTTTTTGAGACATCACTGACATATAACTCTGTGTAATTCTAAGGTGTGACGATTTGGTGCATGTGCATATTGTGAAATGATTGCCGTGGGAAGGTTAGTTAACACATCCATCCTCTCCCATAATTACATTTTGTGCATGGTGCAAACATTGATGATCTGTCTTAGCAGCTTCCAAGTACACCATGCTATACACTAGATCCCCAGATTTTATTCTTCTTATAATTGGAAGTCTGGATCTTTGACCAACATCTCCCTGTTTCCGCCATGTCCTAGCTCTTGGCAAAAATCCAATCTCTTCTCTGTTCTCTGAGTTTGGCTTTTCTAGATTCTACGTATAAGTGATATCAGGCAATATTTGTCTCTCTGTTTTATTTTGCTTAGCATAATGCCCTCAGGGTTCATCTGTACTTTTGCTAATGGCAGGATTTCTTTCCTTTTTTTTAATGGCTGAATAACATATCATTAAATATATATGTATATGATTTTGTCTTTATCTATTCGTCTGTCAGCAGACACTTAGATTGTTTCTGTGTCTTGGCTATTGTCAATAACGCTGCAATGAACAGGAGAGTGCAGTAGTCTGTACAAAATTGTGATTTCATTTCCTCGGGCTATATACTCAGGAGAGGGATTGCTAGATCACACGGTAGTTCTATCTTTATTTTGTTTTTCATCAATATTTTTGTTGAAGTATAGTTGATTCACAATGTTATGTTAGTTTCTGCTATACAGCAAAGTGATTCGGTTATATGCATTTAAAAAATACTCATTTCCATTATGGTTTATCATGGGATACTGACTATAGTTCCCTGTGCTCTACAGAAAGACTTAGTTGTTCATCCATTCTCTGTATGAAAGCTTACATCTGCTACCCCTAACCTCCCACTCTGCCCCTCTCCAGACTCTCTCCCACCTTGGCAACCACCAGTCTGGCTTCCATATCTGAGGTTCTGTTTCATAGATAGGTTTATTTGTGTCATATTTTAGATTCCGCATGTGAGTGCTATCATATGGTATTTGTCTTTCTCTTTATGACTGACTTAATACGGTTATCTCTAGTTGGATCCTATTTTTATACTTTTATAAAAACCTCTATATGTTTTCCATCATGTTTGCACTGCTTTACATTCCCGCCAACAGTGCCCAGGGTTCCGGTCTCTCCACAGTCTCCACAGTCTTATTTCTGGCTTTTTGTTTGGTTTTGATCCTAACAGGTACGAGGTGATATCTCATAGTTTTGACTTCCATTTCCCTCATGATTAGTGATATTGAACATCTTTTTCTGTGCTTACTGGCCGTTTGCACATCTTTGGAGAAATGTCTATTTACGTCCTCTGCCCATTTAAAAAAAAAATTATGATTTATTTCTTATTTTTGGCTCTGTCGGGTCTTTGTTGCTGTCACGGGCTTTCTCCTTGAAGAGAGCAGGGTCTACTCTCTGTTGCGGCGCAGGCTTCTCGCCGTGGTGGCTCCCTGTTGGGGAGCACGGGCTCTAGCATATAGGCTCACAGCTGTGGTGTGCGGGCCTCACACAAGACTGTGCGTGTGCAGTCTTCCGGGAGCAGGGATCGAACCCGTGCCCGTTGCACTGGCAGGTGGATTCTCAACGCTGGACGACCAGGGAAGTCCCTGCCCATTTTTAAATTGGGTTATTATGGGGTTTGGTATTGTTATTGTTGAATTGAAGGAGTTCATTTTATATTCTGGACATTAACCCCTTATCAGATATGTGGCTAGTAAATATTTTCCCCCATCCCACAGGTTTCCTTTTCACTCTGTTGATTGTTTCCTTTATTGTCCAGATGTTTTTAAGTTTGTAGTGCCATTTGTTGTTTTTACATTTGCTGTCTATGCTTTTTGCTTTTTGTGTCATATTCAAGAAATCTGCCAGATTCAGTATCATGAAGCTTTTCCTCTATATTTTCTTCTATAAGTTTCAGGTCTTACATTTATGTCTGTAATTCATTTTGAGTTCATCTTTGTATGTAGTATAAACTAAGGGCACAACTTAATTCTTTTTCACATGGACATTCAATTTTCCTACCACCATTTGTTAAAGAGACTTTTTTGTTTCATAATAAACTTAAGTAAGTGGGATTTCTTTCTTGATTTTCACTTCATATTGTTCATAGTGGGTGGAAATGCGAATGATTTTCTGTGATTTGATTTTGTATCCTGCAATTTTGTCAACAGTATTTTCTGTGGAACCTTTAGTGTTTTCTACATATAAGATTATGTCATCTGTGGACAGAGATCATTTTACTTCCTCCATTCCAATCTGGAAGCCTTTTATTTCTTTTTCTTGCCTAATTGCACTGTCTAGGACTTCCAGGACTGTGTTGAATAGAAGTGGCAAGATTCCTAATCTTTGAAGGAAAGCTCTCAGCTTTTCACCATTGAGTATGATGTTAGCTGGAGCTTTTCATATATGACCTTTATTTTGTTGAGGTAATAGATGGGGAAACAGTGTCAGACTTTATTTTGGGGGGCTCCAAAATCACTGCAGATGGTGATTGCAGCCATGAAATTAAAAGACGCTTACTCCTTGGAAGGAAAGTTATGACCAGCCTAGACAGCATATTCAAAAGCAGAGACATTACTTTACCAACAAAGGTCCATCTAGTCAAGGCTATGGTTTTTCCAGTAGTCATGTGTGGATGTGAGAGTTGGACTGTCAATAAAGCTGAGCGCCGAAGAACTGATGCTTTTGAACTGTGGTGTTGGAGAAGACTCTTGAGAGTCCTTTGGACTGCAAGGAGATCCAACCAGTCCATTCTGAAGGAGATCAGTCCTGGGCTTTCTTTGGAAGGAATGATGCTAAAGCTGAAACTCCAGTACTTTGGCCACCTCATGTGAAGAGTTGACTCACTGGAAAAGACTCTGATGCTGGGAGGGATTGGGGGCAGGAGGAGAAGGGGACAACAGAGGATGAGA
>SJYQ01104396.1:198943-211439 GCA_006410935.1 Redunca redunca | reverse complement strand
GCCCTGGGAGGAGGATGAGATCCGCAGGGACCGAGTGGAGCCCCAGAGCGTGTCTCTGTCGTGGCGGGAGCCCGTCCCCGCGGGAGCCCCAGGGGCCAACGGCACAGAGTATGAGATCAGATACTTCGAGAAGGTGAGTCTGGGTCTGGGAGGGACGTGGGGTTGCATTACCAGCTGCGATCTGTCCCCCTGTCCTGCCGGCTTCCTTTTCTTTACAAGCCCCTCCCAGCATAAGTCCTTCTTGCTTTGTCTCTAAACATCTCCATTGGCCCCCTAAGCGGCCTCCCCAGCCGGAGGTTCTTCCTGGCCCCTCCTCACCGTGGACACACAGCTTTCCCTCTTTCCTCTGGTCTTCTTTCGGTAGCCCGTCATCGTGTCCATTTTCACCACTACTGCCTGGTGTTTACAGTTGGCAAAAAGCTTCCTCTGGGGACTGATCCAGACTTTCTGGGGCTGGATTCTGTACACAGTTTGCAACCCTTTTAAGAAAAAGAACGCAGAAACATACTGTTTCAAATTTTATGGAAAAGTACCACTCTGGGAACATGTTGCCAGGTCTGGTGGTGTGCCAGAGCTTAGCATAAATAATATGCTGATGAAATAACGTACTGATAAATGTTTAGCAGTCAGCTCTCACAGCAATGAATGTATGCACTGGCATTTTAATTTTACTCATGTGGAAACTGTGTAGCCAATCGTTTACAAATAATAATAGAAAGTATACAATGTTCCTTATTGTAAACTCTGTAGGACCAGCTGATTCTCCTAGGATACTTTTTCTTGATTTTGGCTGACTTCTTGTATCTGTGGTCAGTCTATGGTTGCAGCTTAAGGGTGGTTTAACAAGTGGAGTTAGGTCCAGATCCACTATCTCTTTTTGCATAAGTTTATTGTCTTTGAATTTGATAGGTAATCTACAGTTAAACTGTTCTCACTTTGGTGACGATTGTATTCATTAAAGCAAAACTTTGCTTTCAACTTAGCACTACATGTGTTAGGACTTCACCCCCTCCTCAGTGACTCCAGGGAGTTCTTTGCTGAATCAGATAACAGATTTTGAAAAGAGAAATCTGGAGAGCTGTGAGCTGAGAGAGAGAGAGGGGAAGTTGGGGGCTTTCAACCCAGAGATGGTAGCTGAAGCCAAAGGACCTGAGGGGATGGCCAAGGGAGGGGGGCATGAGTGAGAAAAGCGGCTGGGACAGGGTTCTGGGGGTCCCTGAAGTCAAGGAGACCACAGTGAGGTCACTGGGAAGGAGCCAGGCAGGCAGCAGTTGCTTAGAAAGGGCTCACTGAACTGACACTCGGGGATCAGAGCACAGATACAGTCCCAGTGCTGAGCTGGATGGATGCTCCCTGGCCCATAGGGAGTGTGAATTTGCTGGGAACAAAAACCCTTGAAAAGAGGAGCCAGTACAAAAGGGGCTGTGTTTGAAAGCCTTCAGGAGAGTCTCATGGAGCCTGGTGACCAGAAGCGTGGCAGGGGTCACCAGCCCCTCATCTCTGAGTTCTCTCCATCCAACCCCACCTCCTCTGCAGGAAGGGTTGTTTCTAGCACCTTGCAGCCGCCCAGGCTGGCAGCCCCTTTTCCCCGTCCCCTCCCCGAGCCTGCTTATAAATTCTGCAGCCAGGGCCTCACTGTCTTTCCATGGTATGTTCAAATGCCCAGAAGTGGGATTCTGATTGGCCCAGCTTGGGTCAGAGTCTACCCTGATTCCTGAATACCAGGCCTGTAGAAGTGGGGCCACAGACATAGGGGAGAAATACTCTTGCCTGGAAAATTCCATGGATGGAGGAGCCTGGAAGGCTGCAGTCCATGGGGTCGCGAAGAGTCGGACACGACTGAGCAACTTCCCTTTAACTTTTCACTTTGATCCATTGGAGAAGGAAATGGCAACCCACTCCAGTGTTCTTGCCTGGAGAATCCCAGGGATGGGGGAATCTGGTGGGCTTCCGTCTATGGGGTCGCATAGAGTTGGACACGACTGATGCGACTTAGCAGCAGCAGCACCTTTGGGGGCTATGAGTGTTGCAGGGGCTCTAATCAGGGGGTGTGCGCAGAGATGAAATGATGGCAGCATGTCCAGAATGCACCATGATCAGATGTGTTGGGCGCAGGATGACATAGTGTGCAGAAGGAATTGGGAAGGTGTCACCCCGCCCCTTCCCTGCTGGGAGCATCACCTATACGAGGAGATAGGAATGCTGGTGTGAGGACTGTAGGAAGTCGGCTCCTATAGGGTCTAGCCCAGCAGCGGGCAGTGAATGGGCCCTTGGTGGGGGGCTGTGGGTGAGCCTCTCAGCCCCTCTGATCTGAATTCCTTATCTGTGAATCCACACCTTGCAGGACATTGTGAAAGTCCAAGGACAAGGGGAAAGAAAAGCCAATAAGGCCAGCATCTTCTCTAAAGTTTCTGTTACTCAGAGGTGGGCCTGTTCTCAGTTAGGGTACCACTGAGTATAGGTGGAAACTTGTGGTGGAGAAAGGGGCTGGGGATCTTCTGGAAGAAAGCTGTGAGATTCTTCCAAGATGAGTGGAGTTATTCCAGCAGCCTGGGCTCCTCCCCCCAGGTACCTCTGCCACCTCCCTGTCCCTTCCCTCCACATTCTCCCAGGAGCACGGGGCCAGCCCTGGGTCTGGGCCTTATGTGTCCCTGTCCCTCCCCAGGGTCAGAGTGAGCAGACTTACTCGACGGTGAAGACAGGGGCGCCTGCGGTCACTGTCACCAACCTGAAGCCGGCTACCCGCTACGTCTTTCAGATCCGGGCAGCTTCCCCAGGGCCTTCCTGGGAGACCCAGAGCTTCAACCCCAGCATTGAAGTGCTGACCCCAGGAGAGGGTAAGTGACACATGCAAGAGTAGAGAAAACCCAGCCTGGGGCTGGAGCATGGAGGCAAATTGAGGGGTTATCTGTGCAATTAAGGGAACCTGCAGAACACTTCGGTTACAACCTAACGAATGAATGAGACTGGAATCCAGTAACTAGTGGGTCAGATTGGGTACCTGTCCTGGAAGAACTCACAGGGGAGGGATCCATGAACAGCTAGAACCCAGGTCTCAGCTGGTGTCTCCCTCCCATGTCTAGAGGAAACATCCTCTGCCCTCTCCAAGATTCCTCTCTTTTCTTGGGAGGACTTTTCTTCTCCTGGTCACTTCTTGTCCTTGACCACTAAATTCTTGTTCCCATCCTGCTGCTTTCTCTCTGTCATGACACAGACTCAAATGTGGGCACCGTCCCTCTTCCCACTACACCTTAGCACGTGAAGTCGAGGGGTCGGCCCAGCTTACCCTCTGGACTTCCAGGCCCTGATGTCCATCATCCCAGCATCCAGCCTTCGCTGAGGGTTGGGGCACACCAAGGGAGTGTCACCTGCAGCAATAAACCAAGCAAAAACACCAGGAGTGGTTAAGACTCCGAGCTTTCACTGCTGGGTTCAATCCCTGGTCAGAGAACTAAGACCCCACAAGCTGCGTGGTGTGGCCAAAGGCAAACAAACCAACACAACACCAGGAGAACCGCACACTTTCAATGGGCGACTTGTGTGGTATGAGAATAATTTCTCAATAAAGTTGCTATCAAAACAAAGCAAAACAAGAACTGAACATCAGATATTGCTGACCCTAAAACAGTTCCAGCTCCCGGCCGTGGTGTGGTGCTGCCCCTCCTGCGCTGGCTTCCCTGCCCTGGCTCCTCCTCCTCCCTCCCCCAACCCCCCAGGGCCCTTCCGGATGTGCACAGAGCATTTTCTGCCTTCTTTTGGTCTCCTGCCGCTAACCCAGCCCCGCAGGGCCTCACCCCTATCTACCCCGAGCAGCTCATGAGAGTATTTTTCCTGGACAAAAGGCAGTTTGCCCTAAGAGGCATCCTGGCACCAGCTGTCAAGATAATAATTCTTTCCAACCTGCTACAGGAGTCGAATCCAAGATAGAAAGAGTTCTGAGCCCAGAGGGAGGTGGAGATAAAGTGTTGAGGGAGTTTGCCTTCTGGGAAGGAGACAGCACTTCTTGCTCGAATGCCTGTCTCTGCCAGACCCCGGCCAGGTGCTGGTGAGAGGAGATTAGAGCTGAGTCTTGAAGGCTGGGGAACATTGGAGTTCTCCATGGGGAGGTGGGCAGGGAAGGCATCTTGGAGAGTGAGAGGCAGCAGAACAAAGGCTCGTGGGTTGGGCTGGAGTGGATGTGGTGGAGGGTGGGTGCTGGGGGCCGGTAGCTGAAGAGGACTGACGACTTCTGTTAATATGGTGCTTCTCAGTTGGTGGATCCCTGGGTCTGGAAGATCCCCTGGAGAAGGAAACGGCAACCCACTCCAGTATTCTTGCCTGGGAAATCCCTTGGACAGAGGAGGTTGGTGGGCTACGGTCCATGGGGCCACAAAGGGTCAGATACAAATGAGCTACTGAGTGCACACAGTCGGTAGACATGCCACTCAGCTCCTGGCCTCCTCTGTTGTGGCCCTGGCTACAGAGAGTGGTTCCCCAATCGCAGAGCACTTTTTCCAGTGAGCTGTGACCCCAAGTCAAGATCACAAGGAGGACCATGCTGCACTACTGTGCTAGCTAACCACTGCTGTGTGGCCAGTTACCCTCAACTCAACAGCCAAAACCAGTATTCATTCATTACCTCGTGGTTTCTGTGGGTCAGGAATGTGCGCACAGCTTAGCCCTCACTGCAGCCCAGGTGTCCTCTGGGGCTGCGATCATCTCCAGGCTCAACTTGGGCGGAGTAGAGAGGAGGGGAGGGCAGGAGTGTGTGCTTCCCTAGTTGGACTCTTGCTGGCTGCTTGCTGGAGGCAGGCACAAGATTCCTAGGCTTCTCCAAAGGCTGCTCATAACCCAGCAACCAGATTCTTCTAGAGACTGTGAGAGAGAGGGGGAGCAAGAGGGCGCCCAAGACAGAAGCCGATCTCTTGTGACTTAATCTCTGGTGATATCCCATCACTTGTGCTGTCTTCTGTTCATTAGAAGCGAATGACTGTGTTCAGCCCGCACTCATGGGGGGAGGAACACCAGGAAGCAGAGAATCCTGCAGGGCTATCTCAGAGGCCACCGGCCACACTGTTTTCCTCTGCATCCTCCATTTCCGTGTCCACCAGGACAACTCATTTCAAACAGTCCTTGGTGACATTTCCATCTTCTGCCACCAGCCAGGCCCGGGACCCTATTCCCCTTCTCTGGAAATGGGGGCTCTGAAATCTATTCTTTTGACCCTGACTTTGTGGGCCTCTAACCCTCCCTTTCTCTGCTGTCACTCTTCCTCACTTGCTTTGTGACATCCTAATAGCAGCTCTTGAGATCTGACCACATCTGTTGGGCTCCCAGCCCCTCCTGGCCCCATGATCATCTCTCCCCAGCCTCCGCAAACTCTCCTGGTTGAAGCACTCTCCAGCCCTGCTGGCCCCCATTCCCTAGACATTATTTTGCACCCACCCCACTGTCCCCAGGACTGGCTCTCCTCCATCATCCCTCGCCAAGGCTGCCTGTTAAAGTGTCTTTTTCTAATCCCAGTTTATTCATCAGGGCTGCATAGCATCTTCCACATTCCCGAGAGTTATCCCAAACCTTTATCTCTTCCAAGCACCCCCTCTCTTTCCCCACTCCTGACCTAGCAGATTCCCTCATTCCTCTCCTTGTGAGAAGGAACTCTGTCCACTGCTCTGTGCTCCCTGTTACCCTCAAGATAAAGCTCATCCTCCTGGCCTAGCATTCAAGGCCCTTCTGGGTCTGTCACCTCCCCCAGTTCCCTTCATACTCCTGCCTTCCAGCTTTATCTCTTCATATCTTGCATCTCTGCCTCCATGCAGCCTGCTTTCCAGCCACATGGGATGACCTGTCATTTTCCAGACCCAGCAAGTGCATCTAAGCATCATCAACAGGCCTGTCCATCTTCCAGGTCCAGTGCAGATGATGCCTCTTCTGCAAAACCTTCCCCAATAGCTTTAGGAAGAAATGATTGTGCCTCTGCTCAGCTCTGCCCCTGTCTCTGTTTCTTTTTTTTCGTTGATTTTTCATTTCTGTCTCCCCTGCTGGTCAGTACATCCTTCCAGGGCAAGGATTCTGGCTCATTCATTGCCGACTCCCCAGGACCACTGCCAGCCTGGTGCACGTGTTGGATGGATGGGTGGGTGGATGGGGCTGAGGGCCTGGGGTCCTCTTGGCCCCTCTGCTGGGGAAATAGTTCAAAGCAGATGCTTTGGGAATCAGGTTTGACCCTTAAGGTCATCGTTTATTGGCTTTGACCTTGGGCAAATTATATAACTTTTCTCGATGTCAGTTTCCTCAGCCTCAGAATGGAGACAGTTCACTTCCCTGGCTTCTTGTGATGATGAAACAGGATTGTTTAGTTATGGCACATAAGTGTGCATTAAATGTTAACTCATCATTCTTATTGTTAGAGAGGATGAGATGGTTAGATAGCATCACTGACTCAATGGACATGCAAACCCCAGGAGATAGTGGAGGACAGGGGAGCCTGGGCCCGCGACAGCCATTGCTATAAAGAGTCAGCCGTGACTTAGCAACTGAAAAAATTAGCAAAAATTGTCGGTGACAGTTCTGGTTTGGGGTTGGGGAGCTCAGAGAAAAGGCCATGCCCCGCAGAGCCGCCTTCCTTGTGCATCTATAAGGCAGAAAGGAAGGCCTGAGCCTGCCTGTCTGGATGCCTGCTCCTCTCTCTCAGAGCTGGGCTGCAATAGAAGTGACCCGCCCTGGGAAAGGACGAAGCTCCAGGTGCCGTCGCGGTTGGTGGGGGCAGCCTTGGTCCCTGGCTGCTGGGAGGCCAGGCCGAGGGTGGAGGTGCTGTGGACTCCTGCTGTGGGGTGAGGACAGGAGTCTGTCCTGGGGCTTACCGGGGAGCCTGGTCCTCTGCCTCTCTCAACCTCGTGGTTTTCCTCCCAGCCACCTCCGGGTCCAAGGACCAGAGCCCCGCGGTCGTCGTCACCGTGGTAACCATTTCAGCCCTCCTCGTCCTGGGCTCTGTGATGAGCGTGCTGGCCATTTGGAGGAGGTAGGTGACTGGTTCCAGCCTGGCTGTCCCCTGGTAGGCTGTGTCCCTGCCTTCAGGTACCTGTGTCTTGATCCGCATTTGCACATGTGTGGATTTGCACAGGCGAGCATACCACTGTGTAGAGATAGGCCTGACTGGTGCAGTCCTGGCCCCTCCTCCCACACCCTGCTCCTGCTCAGCTGCTGTGGGATGAAGGGGATTTAGCTCCTTCACTCATTAAATGTCAGAAGGCATCGCTACGGAGGGAATCAAGCTCCGGCTGTTCTGGTGTAATTGGGAGCCTCCCGAGGCGCTAGAGGTCCCTAGCCCCTGCCCCCAAGGGATCTGGAGGCCCTTGAACACAGGCAGAGGGAAGAAAGGCAGAAATTGTGTGTGCGTGTATGTGTGTGGGAGCAGGGAGAACAGGGAGGGGAACTCATATGCCAGAAACCCCCAAGCCCCAGAGGAAGGAAGCATGCAGGAGAGTGGGCAGAGAAAGGGGATGGGCGGAGGGGAAAGATATGGAGCTTGGGTCTGGCTCAGCAAAGATAGAGTCCCTTTGTCAGAGGCACCCCAGGTGGGTTCCAGGCTGGGGCTGAGGTCAGCAGACTCGAGCGGTTGGGAAGGCTGCATGTGACAGGCTGGAGTAGGGGGAGCAGAGGAAAGGAATGAGCTGGTCCGGGAGCCACACGTCGGCATCCTGGAACTGCCTGTGGGCCGGAGGGGTGGCGAGCTTTCATCTGGCTCAGATGGGGTTGTTTGCTTGGCCTTAAGTGAGGCGCTGAAAGTGACTGAGGAGGAGAGGATCTGGGAGCGAGCTCTGCCCCAGCCAGGTGAGTCAGGAAAGCAGGACAAGAGTAAAATCTCCTTGGTCATGGAGCTTAAAGGTCCACAGATGAGACGCATTGGAAAAGCGGGAATGGACAGGAGCTGGGAGCAGCTTGTGCTGGCCGTGACCTCAGGGGCTCCAGGAGGCAGGAGAGGATGGGGGAGAGGTGAGCAAGAAGGGCATCTTTGGGCAGAGGCCGCAAGACAGGAGCGGCTGCCCAGGAGCACCTCGGAGACCGCTGCACTAGAGCAGGCGGGGCAGGCCAGCTGTGGATTCCAAACCGGCTCAAAATCAAATGGCACCACCGAGGGGATCTGCCAGGCCCAGAGCTGACGGGCAGGGACACGCGTCTCCAGCACACATGCCCCGCTTCCCTCGCTCACCTCCTCGGCTCCCCGTCTCTGCAGCCCCCGCTCTGAACAGTGGGCCCCTCCCCTCCACTTGCTCTCCCAGCCGATCCTGGCTCACCCCAGTTCTCACTAGGGGGTGTCATCCTCCGGTGGAAGTGTCTCGCTTTCTCTGTCGCTCCTCCGGCCCCCCAGCCTTGCCCCCTGCATCCCTCCTCAGCTCTCCCGGATGTTCATGGACGTCCTGGTCCCACGCTGGATCACCTCACTAGCCATTGGACAACCTGCCCAGCCCTTGGCCTCTGGGGTCTTTGACTTCATTTCCACAGACACTCGCTCCTGTTCCACCTCTTGGCGTGGACCAGGCCGTCAGCCCAGTTCTGCTCGCGCCCTGCATACTGCCGGTCCCCGCAGCTCACTCTCTCAGCTGTGTCTGCCGCACCTGCTCTTTGCCTGCACCACAGAGTCAGGCACACCTGCCTGTCTCTGCGTCCACCCTCTCCCTCCATTTCTCTAGAGGAAGTGCCATCCTCCCGGCCGGGATCAGCCCTTCTACCTGTGACTGAGACCCACCCCTTCCTGCCTTCTCAGGAGCCCTTCCTATTGATCCCATCTACTTCTTCCCTGTATGCTGGCTAACATTTGTTGAGTGCTTTGTAAGCTCTTGGTGCCAGTGTGATCAGGCAGGGCTGTCTTGATCCTAATCATATTAAAGAGAAAACCAGCCACCTGATCCACAGAGAGCAAGGGAAGGACCTAGGGAGTTGGCCCGTGCCGTCAGACTCCAGAGCCCACGCGGGGGACCGCGGTCGTGAGCACTCCATCCTGCGTGATGGCCTCCACTGGCATCGACACGTGGCCATCTCTCTCCCTCAGCTCTCCTCCGTAAGTCTTCACATGACCTTGCTCTTCTGATCCTGTTGCCCTCCTTGCTTCCTGTGACATCACCACCACCCCCACCTCCTGCCCCCGATTTCCCTTCTGCTTCCCTCCAGTTCCTCTGATGGCTCGTCCTCAGCATCCTCGCTGGCTTCCTTCTCTGTTGTGTTGTTAGTCGCTCGGTCTGACTCTTTGCGACCTCACGGACGGTAGCCTGCCAGGCTCCTCTGTCCATGGCGTTCTCCAGGCAAGAATACCGCAGTGGGTAACCATTCCCTTCTCCAGGGGATCTTCCCAACCCAGGGATGGAACCTGGGTCTCCTGCATTACAGACAGATTCTTCACCATCTGAGCCACCAGGGAAGCCCTCCTCTCCTCTTCCCTATCTCTAGATGGGGGGGAGGGTCCTCAGACTTGTTCCCCGTCCCACTTCTCAGGCTCCCTCCTCTCCCTGGACAAGGCCCCCAGCTCTAGAACTTGTATCTCCAGAGCAGACCCTTCTTCTAAACTACACCCCCCGCCCCCACCACACGTAGCTAACTCCCTGCTCACTGATCAGCCCTGCTTATCCCAGAGGTGCTGCAAACTCAAATTTCTATACGGGAACTTGTCATCGCTCCACTTTGGTAAATGGTACCTGCCTCACTTCACTGGGCAAGCTGGAACACCACAGTGGTTCCTACCTTTCCCCTCCCTCTCTGACCGCCAGCCTTCCCCAAGCCCCATGGCCCTGTCACCTCAATGTCACTCTTACTTTTCTCCATCCCTGGTCACCCCTAGCCTGAGCCATCTCCTGCAGGGACAACAGCAGCAGCGGGGGTGATCTTTCCAAAGTGCACATTGAACCGTGGCACTCCCCTGCTCACAGCTGCCTCCCCGGGGGCTCTCCTCTTCCCCACCCCCAGAATAAAACCAAAGTCTATGTGGGCCTGCAAGACCCTGCCTCAGGGGGCCCCGGTTGCCAGCCCATGACTCTGTTGACCGTGATGCAGTCCTGTGGCCCACGGTGGCCTCTCTCAGGAAGCCATCCTTGATGGTCTCAACCCTGTCTCAGCTCCACGTTCCCGCAGCGCACCACCCTTCTCCTTTGCTCGGACCTGTGAGTGGGCTGTAGTTCCTTCTCAAGGTCTGTTTTCTTGACTAGACCGGAAGTTGCCCCTGGGCGCAAGGCCTGCCTGTTGTGTTCAGCTATAGGCAGGGAGGCAGCTTGGACTTGAATTCAGGGCACAGATTTGGGTGTTTGTGGAATTGCAAGAATTCATGGCATCTCAAAGTGAAAATAACTAGGAATGCGGATGGGGTGAGTGGTTAGGTCTGGGGCTGGGGTTATATGTGTGCTGGGGGGAGAAGCTTCCAGACCCACAGGACAAGAAGGTCCTTCCACTGGGGCACAGACCTTGTCCTTTTGGAGGGACAAAGAGGTGCCACCCTGGGTGCCGTAAGATGGGAAGGGCTGGGACAGGCTGGCTCAAAGGATGACTGTGGACAACCCTATTCCCACCCCCTACCCCAGGCCCTGCAGCTATGGCAAAGGAGGTCGGGACGCCCACGATGAGGAGGAGCTGTATTTCCACTGTGAGTTGTCTGGGCCTGGCCCAGGGCGGGGCGGGCACCACCTCACCTTACTTCCTCAGTCCTCTTCCTGACTCCCCTTGCTTCAGTTCAGTTCAGTTGCTCAGTTGTGTCTGACTCTTTGCCACCCCATGGACTGCAGCACACCAGGCTTTCCTGTCTATCACCAACTCTTGGAGTTTACTCAAACTCATGTCCATTGAGTCGGTGATGCCATCCAACCATCTCATCCTCTGTCATCCCCTTCTCCTGCCTTCAATCTTTCCCAGCATCAGGGTCTTTTAATGAGTCAGTTTTTTGCATCAGGTGGCCAAAGTATTTATTGGAGTTTCAGCTTCAGCATCAGTCCTTCGAATGAATATTCAGGGCTGATCTCCTTTAGGATGGACTGGTTGGATCTCCTTGCAGTCCAAGGGACTCTCAAGAGTCTCCTCCAACACCAGAGTTTAAAAGCATCAATTCTTTGGCCCTCAGCCCTTGGATACCTCCCCTCCCCCACCCCACTGCTCCAAGCACGGAGGCCCTTTTCCTCACTCCCGTCTCTTTCTCCTCATTGCCAGTCAAAGTCCCAACTCGCCGCACGTTCGTGGATCCCCAGAGCTGTGGGGACCCGCTGCAGGCTGTGCATCTGTTTGCCAAGGAGCTGGATGCGAAAAGCGTCACGCTGGAGAAGAGCCTTGGAACAGGCAAACTGGGCACCCGGGGAATCCTTGTCTGTGGGGAAGCCCTTCCTCCACCCCCTGCTAGCCCTCCCTGGAAGCCCCTCCTACACCCCACCTGCCACTCCAAGTTCCGCTGCCATCTCTGCAGGCCTAACCTTCATCCAGTCCTCACGCTGTCCAGGAAGCCCCCACCTCCACATCAAGATGGGCCTCTGCCCACCAGGGTCCAGGGAGGGAAGTGGCAGAGGAATCTGGGAGCCTGCCTTCCTACCCTTTGCCTGCCCCCAAGGTCGGAACTCTCTCCCTTCAGGCTCTTCCAGAGCTGGCTCTGCAGACTGCCACTGGCAGAAGTTTGGCCCCAGGCTTTGAAGGCCCGATGGGGAGGGGTGTTTGCAAGCTTGGGGTCCAGGCATACCTGAGTCCTAGCCCTGGCTCTGCCACTGACCAGGGGCTCTTACGTCTTCTGCTCCGAGCCTCAGCTTCTTATATGTTTAATGGGCACGATATCTGCCTCAGAGCTGCTGTGGGAGCGTCCCAGCGCTTAGCCCAGGGCCTGGCTCCTAGCGGGTGAGTGCTTTCTCACGATCAGTGCCCTGGCTTCCTTGCTTCATGTCTGCAAGCCCTCCGCCCCTGTGCTGAGAAGGCAGCACTTTCACCAGGTGCCCAACGCTCTACCCCAGCACTGTCAGCAGACTCACTGGGCAGAGGCCGGAAAGGGGCAGCGTGGTGGAATAGATGTCATGGTCTCCCAGCACACCTTTGATGTGCTGGCACGCGCATAGTCCTTTCTTTGAGGCTTTGAAATTTCCCGCCGCGGGAGGCAGGGAGGACTCCCCATTTCACAGAGGAGAAAACTGAGGCCAGAGGAGGGGCAGAGCAGACAGTCAGTACTCAGTCCACCAGGATTTGAACCAGGAGCCCCGAGTCCCAGGCCAGAAAGGGCCTGTGAGCCAGAAGCTGCTCACCCTGCGAGGCAGCGGCCTCCGGGGGTGTCTGAGGTGCTGTTCTCCCCCAGGGCGGTTTGGGGAGCTGTGCTGTGGCTGCCTGCAGCTCCCGGGCCGCCAGGAGCTCCCCGTGGCCGTGCACACGCTGAGGGAGGGCTGCTCCGACTCGCAGAGGCTCAGCTTCCTGGCCGAGGCCCTCACCCTGGGCCAGTTCGACCACAGCCACGTGGTGCGACTGGAGGGCGTGGTCACCCGAGGTAAGGCCGGTGCTCCACCAGCATGGG
>SJYQ01104396.1:9533-197963 GCA_006410935.1 Redunca redunca | reverse complement strand
AACCCTCGCCTGTCCATGCATGCCCTCCCACCCCATGTAGGTGCCCCAGGTAGATGCCTTGGGCACATACAGCTTTTCATCTCAGTCGTTTCTGCTTGTCCTGGGTTTTGCCCCGTGTATTCCAGGTACAGTGACCACGTAAGCAAATGTGGTGACAGTCCCAACAAATCTGTAGTTTGGGTAATACAAGTCACCTCCTCAACTCGCCTGCGTGCACCCTACCCCAGGCCGTTCCAGACCCTCCCAGTGCCTTTAGCTGGCTCCTGTACAGCCCCTCCACCTGCCCTAGCGTCGTGAGCCCCCGCCTGGCTCTGAGAACACCTGGAGCCCTGTGTGAGCCAGGCCTGCCCTGGGACTCTGTCATCTTCTCGGATAGCCTGTCCTCAGATGACCCGTCCTTTATCTTCTCAGATAACATCGCCTGTCCTTTCTCAGATGGTCGCTCCTCAGGAGAGCGACTGGGTCTGAGCCCCAGATCCCTACTGTCAACTGACCACAGCTCCCCCACCCCCCGCCCCAGGCCTCCCATGCCCCTGGCGGACCGTGCCTTCTCCACCTTCCCCTCCTTTGGCTCCGTGGGCGCGTGGCTGGAGGCCCTGGACCTGGGCCGCTACAAAGACAGCTTCGCTGCTGCGGGCTATGGGAGCCTGGAGGCCGTGGCCGCCATGACTGCCCAGTGAGTCTGAGGAGCCGGGGAGCCCTGCCCCTGCCTGCGTGGGAGGCCCAGCTTGTCCTCATTCTGGGTTGTTCCCTGGGGGGGTGGAGTGGAAGGGAGAGAAGACGGTGGGGATGAGCCAGCTAGATCTGACCAGCCTTCTTTCCAGGGACCTGGTGAGCCTGGGCGTCTCATCGGCGGAACACCGGGAGGACCTCCTCAGTGGGATCGGCGCCCTGCGGGCCCGGGTGCCCCAGCTGCAGGGCCGGGGGGTGCAGGTGTGAGCAGCCCCACTCTTCCGGCCCGGACCCCAGGGGGCCGCCAGTCCCCAGCCCCACCCAAGACCCCTGCTGGCTGTGTTCCACCTGTGCAGAAGGGAGAGCCCAGAGATTGTATGGAGCCACAGTCTTTCCCACTTCCCTGCCTGTTCCCCTCACTGCCCCCGGTCTGAGCAGCTTGGCTGACTCAGTCCTCCCCTAGAAAAAAGGTTCAAATCCTGGGGAGGACCCCTGAGATAACAGTGGGAAGAAATACAGGGTCACAGAGACCCAGGTGGGCAGGGGCAGGGAGGAAGACATAGCTTTAAATGGCCTGGTTCATGCCCTTCTGTCTTCCGCACCCACTGGAGTCTAGGGCCCACCCCAAAGGGTGCTGCACTTTCCCTCAGACCAGCGGGCAGCATGGGTCCCCGAGGGATGGGCTGCTCTGGGACCTAGCAAGGACCACCCGTCCTGTGGGCCGTGGCTCTTCAGCTCCCTGTGGTCCAGCTGGGCTGTGTCTGGACCCTGGTCCTGAGACCCAGGCGGGCAGAGGTGGTGCTGAGCTCAGGGGCTGGACCCTGAGGACCCCAGACTCAGGAGCTGATTTCTGCTTCCCCCACCCTTGGGCAGACCATTCTGGGTGAGGGTCCCGGTGCTCTCCTGAGGTCCCACTAGGCATCCCCTACTACTTTGCATTCCTTTTATAAACTCACTGGCCAGGACATCTGGGAAGAACATGAGGATAGAGGTTTTCTGCCTGGGACTCCAAGAGCTTTGCTCCCAGCCCTGGGGATAGTGACTCTCAGAGAAGGAGCTTCTCTAATGGGCCAGTTCAGTCCTTACCATACAGGTGGGAAAACCAAGGCTCAGTGAGGAGTCTGGCCAGAGCTGGGCTTGAGCCCATGGGCCCAATTCCTGATCCAGAGTGTGGATCTGGAGAGTCCTTGGTCCTCTGTGTGTCACCAACACTCTTCCCTGAGGCAGCCCAGGGGTACTCTGAGGTGACCCCTCTTTTGCAAGCTTCATCCCCTGTACCACCCATCCCTCATGAAATGCCTCTTCCCTCTGGGTCCTCTTCTGTGGGGCTTTGGCAGGAGTGGTTGTGCTGAGCTGACTCCAGAGCTCCTCATCCAGGAGGGCTTCCTGGAGGTGGGGGTGATCATGAGGCTAGGGCTTTCGTAGGACAGCAGGAAGGCAACTGGCCCTGGATAGGGTCACCCCTGACATACACCTGCTCTGGGGTGTGGCTATGTGTGGGTGGGATGGGGTGGGGTGGGAAGGGTTCAAGGGCTACAGGAAGGGGTGAAGGAGACACAGCCGGCCCTTGGAGGGACCAGACGAGGCAGGGAGATGAGCTCAGGCTTCAGGAAGTAGTGCACGTCCCCTATTGGCAGACCTTGGGGCCTGAGGGCTGGTGGGCCGGAGGGGCAGATGGGCACTCTTGATGTGTGTATATGGAGGGGTGTCTGGGAAAGTTCCCTGGCTGAGTCTGATGCATCCATTGAATGAGACCTTGGAGGAGCCGGGGGAGGACTCTTAGGGTTGATGGAGGGTCTAGGACAAAAGGAGTCCAAGCAGAGGGGCCTGCAGAGCATCCTGGAGGGAGGAGGAGGCAGTTCGTCCCTGGGAGTGCTCCGTGGTGGGGCTGGGGCCTCCCAACAGTGCCTTTAGCCTCATCCTGCCAGCAGGGCAGGAGTCCCCCAGCCCTGTTCTCCATCTCCTGAGCACCTGTCTCAGCTCAGTGTCCTGAGGGTTGCCGGGAGAGGCTGAGACACTGCTTCTACCTTGGACAGAGCTGGAGGGTCCCTTGCCAGTGCCCTCCAGACTCTGCCCCCACTGCCCCCAGGAGAGCCTGGAAAGGACACACCAGCACCCCGTCTTGGTGGAGGGAGCCTCGCCCCATCTACAGCTGCATCAGTCATGCTCTGGGGGCCAGGGTGTGCCCCCGCCACCAGCTGTTCTGCAGAGTCCCCTGGCTGTGTTGGCAGGACTTCGGTGTCCAGGGTAGACCTCCCTTCCCATGAGGAGTGAGGTCCCAGCATCCTGATGGGTCCCAGGCCTCAGCCCCGCACAGGTTGCCGGTGTGATGTGGGCTGATGGCTCCCTGGGAGCCCTCTACAGATCTATTTTTATATGGAACATAATTATTCAATGGATAGAGAGAGGTGGCCTGCAACCTGCTCCCAGCACCCATATCTGAGCCCATCCAGGGAGGGAAGGGGCTGGTTGGGGGTGGGGAGAGTGGTTCCTTTGACTAATTCTGGAGATGTTTTTATATTTCTTGGGATCTATATGCAGGACAAAGTAATAAAAACTTGTCTGTGCCTAAAAATTTGTCTGTGCCTGTCAGTATGGTGCCTGTCAGTGACAACTGCTTAAACATTAAACTTGTATGGGAGGGTTTTACACCACTACTCCCCCACAAAGCGTTTGTCTGCCAGCTCTCAGCGAGAGACACATTTAGGAGACAGGGCAGTGTGATTGCGGCTACCGTAGGGCTGAGTACTGGATGGCTTCCCCAAGAAGGCAGCACTCTGAGGAGCCATTACCTGAGATGGACTACTTAAAGGGAGGGGAGCCAGGTGGATAAGGGATGAGGAGGGAGCTCGGTTTTGGACAAGCTAAAACGTACATCCGATACTGTGAATAAAGGATGCTGGGGTGATATCCTGCCACACCCTCCCCAAGAACTAGCCCTTCACATGAATGACAATCTAACCCTTCACAGGGCCTTCTCAGGTGGCGCTGGTGGGAAAGAACCCACAAGCCAATGCAGGAGATGTAAGAGACATGGGTTTGATCCGTGGGTCAGAAAGATCTCCTGGAGGAGGAAATGGCAACCCACTCCAGTATTCTTGCCTGGAGAATCCCATGGATACAGGAGCCTGGCAGGCTACAGTCCATGGGGTCACAAAAAGAACTGGACACAACTGGAGTGACTTAGCACGCATACACGCAACACTTCATAAGGCAATACGTTTGCACTTCTTCCAACAGGAAGTCCCAAGTAGGGCTTCTGGAAAGATCCGGGGGTCTGTAACGGTAAAGCATGACACTTACTGTTCACTGGAACCCTAGGATTCTTTGAAACTCCCCTGGTGATGGGGAGGCCGCCAGGCTGCCACCTCCTCCACCTCCCTCAGCCCAGAGCAGCTCAGCTTTTTTCATACACACAGCAGAGGCTAGAAAGTAAATTGCCCACAGGGATGAGGTAAGAATTCCCCCGAATGGGAAGAAGACTCTGAGGGTCAAGGAAAACTGTTATACAGCTCCTGTTGACTGTGGCCCTGTTGCTGAATCTTACTTTTGGCGGCTAGTGAACATTTTTGTGAAATCTCACAATTTAAATTGTTAGCAACCAATTTGGAAAAAAAAAATCTAAACTGTGAAAATATGTTTGCTGGAACTCTTTGATCTGGGGTCTGGCAGTAAGACTGACTTCTTTGCAGCATGCCAGCCTGGTGACAGTTCAGCCCTTGCTTTAAATCCTGGGAAGGGAAGCTCGTTCTCGTCTCCAGCCCTCACATGGGATGGACTGGTCCATCTTTGTCTAGGACTGGTATCTACTTGGCACCTGTTACATATGACACATTCCCTGCAATTGGGTCTAGGCAGTGGTGCAAATGGAGTGAACTAGGGTGAGGTGGCCGTGAGTAATGCTGTTGGAGCCTCAGTGTTTCCTTGATGTCAGGCTGTGCTTAACCCTGCACCGGATGATGCAGGAAAAGGTACAAGCCTTAGCTTTGGTGACCTCATCTCTTGAAATGAGTAACTGCTGCTCTGAATGCTGTCACTGACTGAAGAGCCTTCCCTGGAAACTGTCAACGCCACAGACCTCCTAAACTGTGGCCCGAGTCTGTCTTCTCTTCCACTGTGAGCCCCACCTCGATCATTTCAGTGAAAATGCCAGGAAGGCAGATCTGCCAGAGCCTGAAGCTTGGGAAGGGAGATGCCCCATCACTGAATCACTTGGGCCCCTGCTTTGTCCCTGGCTGACGAGACTTGCTACACAGGTAAACTATAGATACCCTAGTTGTTGTGCCCCCAAGATGTAAATTTCTAGCTCGTGGAAAGAAGGCGTTGGGAGAAAACTTCTTGGGCTAGATTACCATGCCCTGCTTGGGGAGAGGGCCCCCTCTTCAGGTATCAGAGGGATTCCGCCTGAAGTAAAGGCTTTCATGTCTGCGGGAAGTAGCTGCTTGCGGACCCTCCGCTCAAATAGCTTCAGCCCCCGAAACTGTCTTTAGTCCAGGTAGCACAGTTTGGAGATGATAGGCAGGTGGAGTATCAGTTAAAAACAAATCCAAATCCACACTTTATTGAAAACCGGTACCTTTCGGTAGCTCCGATCAGAATAAATCAGCTTACAGATACTACGACTCAGGAAAACAATATGTACAAAAGTCTCAGGAAAGGGAGGATAAAACAGCTTGAAAAGAACATATAATGGACAGGACTGGATTACTAGGATGGTCGTGTAGCAAAATAGTACAAAGTACAACAAAGAACCACACACACAACACTGTGCCCCCAAGCTGGGGGCAGGAACTCTCTGCTCCCACATTCTTGGACCACATCCCATGATTCTTCGGGGCAGAAGGGCTGATTGGGGCGCAGGTGTCTCCGTGCCCACCGGACAGCCCACACCAGGGCAGAGGCCAAATGCACAGAATGAGGCCCCTAGACCAGCTACATTCACTCCCCCACGAACCTAAGAAGAGAGAAGAGCTCTCGGCAAAGTCTACGGAACTGGCAGAGACCAGAGAGCTTTGAGTTCAACTGCAGCCAGTCATGTAAAAAACCCCACACCAATCTAAACCCTACAGTTCCTTTATCCAGATTCCCACTAACTGAACTAACTGGAGAGGTAGAGGAGCGAGACACGGAAACTGCCCTCAAACCAAGTTTTGGTCTTTGGTAAACAGGGATAATACACAGTACTGGTCCACAAGTCAGCTTGAGACAGAACTACTGGGCACAGCAGGCATAAGGCCAGAGCCCCGGCAGCAGCCACCGCAGGAGGGAGGGGATGGACATGGGGGAAGATGTGTCCTGCTGGGGTCACAGCTGTGGCTGGTCCTGGCCCCATCTGCACAGTCCCTTCCAGCTTCGGAGCCGCCCTCTCGTGGAGCTCCCTTCCTGGAGCTTACAGCTCCCAGCCTCGAGGCTGGGGGCCCAGCTGCACAGGGCTCTCTGGTGAGAGTGATCGGCAGTCCTCCTGGAACACGAGGTTCCTCTGAGTTGGGGCAGGGCAAAGAGGACACGGAGCTGCAGGAGGCAGAGGCGGCCGCTCTACGAACAGGAAGGAGCATTCGGTTCAGAGAAGGGCGGAAGTTTGGACTGTATGGACGCAGAGGCAGTGTCTTTGTCACCTGGCTTGGGAGGTGCCCAAAGCAAAGCTTCCTGAGTTCTCCAAGAGGAACACCACCCCCTGCTCTGGAACTTCACACTCAAACAAACAGTAAGCCAAAAGGAAGAGGTTTCTTCAGGGTCCCACAAGTGCCCACTGAAGGCCCATCCTGTCCCGTCTTGGAATAGCAGCTTCATTTTTGAGTTCGTATGGTGCCGCAGATTTGAGCAAGACGGCTCTGAAAGGAAGAGAGGTCATTCAGTGGGCGGTGCTGGGCAGACATGCCCACCCATCCCTTAGTCTACTCAGGGAGCACTGACTAGGGCTGGACCAGTCTGACCGAATCTCAGCTCTCCATCCTCTATTCGTACATGAATGAACTAACCTTTCTGGAAGGCAGCAATGCTCACCGCTAGACCACCAACGCACACTGAACTAAACTTTCTGCATCTCTGTTTCTCATCTGAACGAAGCAGCAAAATGTCATCTCAGATGAGACAGTGAAGGTATCATTTGGGAACAGCAGTGCTGGAGGTCCAGCCTGATGAAGGATGTCCCCAGGTTTGGGTGGCTGGTACGTGCCCAGTCTCAGCACCGGCCTGTGTTCCGAATGACACGTTTGAAAACGCAGCTCCGCCCTCGTCCGCTTCCTGGACATGCCCTTCATAGACCCTATCCCACCCCCCACCCAGATGGGGGCCAACAGCAGCCACATTTGTGCTGCGTGTCCCCGTCCCCCACGCTAAGCCAGCTGACAGGACCAGCGTGGCCCGCTGGACCAAAGCTGAGAACGGAATTGCGGATTCTTCCTCTTGAGAATAACACCGGACGGCCCACACTGGGCAATGGAGTAGGGAGTGTGACTACCCAGAACCGCATCCAGACCCGAGGCAGCGGGGAGGAGAACCAACAGCCTCATGGAGAAAGTGACGCTCTGCTCAGGAAGGACAGGCGCAGGAGAAATGAGTGCTTGGGCCCCGAAGACAGAGGTGCTACAGGAGCCGACGCAGCAGAGCAGAGCCCCACCAGCCCCCGGCACTCTGGTCCCACCACCCACAGGGCCTGGCTGGCCGGCACTCTCCAATTCTGTGGGATTCCTTGTAACAGGTTCCTCACCCTGTTCCTGAACTGCTGTGAGGAAGTTTCAGTTCCCAGAGGTCAACTGCTGTGCCATAACATACAGAAACCAACTGCCTGAATGAAGCAGAATTTTGATTTTCTTGTGGAACTTCTGTGGCAGGCACTCTGGGTTGGCTCAAAACTCAGCATCAGTTTAGGGACAGAATTGCTGCTAGGTAAGCAGGAGAACCTAGCGTCAAAATTCCTTGGGGGAAACAGTTGTAAGTGTAAAGCACCAGCCCAGACCCAAAAGGCAATCCTAAGAATGGCTAAACCCAGAAGGCTCCACCCTGTGTGTGGAGAGGAGCATGACTTACGGAGAGCTTCTTAATGTTTCCCAGGGCCTCTGGATCCAGCTGTGCGATATCGATCCTCTGTAAGTCACTGGCCAATAACCGCATGCTCTGTGGGGAGGGGAGAGGGTTAAAGCAGCTGGTCCCTCAGAGCAGGAACCTCTGGGCAGTAGCCCAGGGTGCCCTGGGGGTCCCCTTGATGTCCTGCACTTGTTGCGGGGGGGGGGTGGCAAGGCAGGCAGGAGGGGTGTGAGTCCCAAGGAGACAGTGATGTTAGCGTTTATCACTGGGTCAGTGGCTGGATCAGCTGAAGTCAAGGGGTGCACGTTAGCTTAGAAATGCCCTGCAGACCTTATGTGAGATAAACCATCCCCCTCCGTCCCCGAGCAGAGGTCAGCAACTTGCTCTGCTCTGCCTGCTTCAGACTCCTCAAAGTCGCACCAAGTGGAAGACCCTCACGCTCCCCGTTCTAGACTAAGCATGCACCCTGACAGTGCCCTCCTTTGCATACCCTTTAAAATCTCCCTCACTGCACATATCACATGCTACGTTATTAATTGGGAGCCTAGCTTGACTACTGACCGCTACTCGAGGGCAGGAATGTCTTCCACATCTGCTATTAATACAAGATACATGGGCCTATGTTAGCTGATGGGCAAATGGAACCCAGAGCTGGGCAAGAATCTTCCCAGTCTGGAGCTCTACCCTGGGAGAGGAAATGGTTCTGAGTCCTACAGAAGTGTGGAGATGACGAGCCAGGTAACCAAAGGACTCTGGGTTCCGGGAGAGAAGTGGGTGATGGACAAAAGAAAGAAATGGTGAGTAAGCACCACACTGTGGCCTGATCCACCCCTCCCCAGAACACTTACCTCTCCGCCTCCCACAGGCACAGTAAGGAATATCTCTTTGCTATCGGCAAGAGGGCTGCCATTCACAGAGACATTGTAAATCCGCTCTCTGGCCGCTGGAGTACGCAGGCCCGGGGTCTTGAAGATCCTATAAAGTGGGAAAATCTCTGTAAAGATGGCTTGGCAGATTGAATGATACCAGGCGCTATGAGCCCTTCCAAACTCCATCTGGCTTCAAGCTGCAGTTTTCAAATCACATTTCTAAGAAGGCGCGTTCTAAATTTAGGGTTAAAAAGCAGTAATGACTCAACACAGCTGGAGAAAGGAGGCTGTAATTATCAAACATACATCTAGCAAAAGTAAATTCTTATCCATGTTAATTTTAGGTCCAAAGCTCCATATGGAGAGCAGTCACCCACCCATCCATCCATCCACAAAGCCAGGAATAAACGGTGGCTAATATATTTCCAAGAGTGGCTATGTGCTTCCATCAGGAGAAATTTTCCAGGGTCAAAGGAGGATGGTTCAGTGATGACATCATTATATTAATTCCCAAACTGACTTTCTTGAGATCTTTAAAGTGCTTCCATCTCTTTTTCCCTAAATGTCCTTTGCTATATACTCATGCGAAAAAAAAAAAAGTTAAGGAGGAGTGAGAATTCGAAGTAGAAGGCAGGTCTTCCTCACTCTCCCACTCCAGAGATGAGCATGCTCAGTTCCTTCTGCATCCCTCCAGAAGCTGTCAAATGGGATCCTCTAGGACATGCTGCTCTGCCACCTGTTTGGAGAGGCTCCCGACCACGAAGCTCTTCCCATCAGCACATGCAGAGGCACTAATTTTTTAATGGCTACACAGCATCTCCTGTCTAGTTGACCAGCACTGTAGAAGCGATTAATTTATGCTATAAGAACACCCTTATTTATATTGGTCTCCCAAAAGGTGGTGTTAATTTTCACTCCTACCAAGGGTATGGGAAGAGTACCTACCAACCTAAAATAAACTTAATCAGAATCAGAAAAGACCGAAATAGTCACTAGAGGCCTCCAAGTCATCAGGCACAGACTGGTCTCCTCCTTCCATAAGATAAACAATCATTTTGCCACTGAAAACAGGTGAACCTGCTCTCAGAGAGGCAAACATTAGGAAACGCTCCTGAGTGAGGCTTTCTAGTATTTTCTTAAATACCCTTCTTTTCTGACAAATGTCAAGTATTGGGCTCCCACCAAAATCCAAGTGCTGCTGCCAGCACTCACCTTGAGTCAAACCTGGGTGTCAGGCCCGGAGTTGGTTTCACCAGAGACAACTCCAGTCGGCCCACAGCTGGGGTAACGGTGGCGTAATGGCTTGACCTACAGGAGAGACACGGCCATTAGGTGCACCAACTCTCAGGTCCAGTGACTGCAGCCGCAGAGGCAGGTAACACTGAGCATGTCAGAGCCTGTCCTGGGCGCCTTCCACATATTAGCTCGTGTAGCCTCTTCACCACCCTGTGAGACCACTATCCTCACTTCCAGATGCAGAAACTCGGGGACATTAGGGCAGAGCCAGAACCCTGAACCCAGGCAGTCTGCCTCCAGAATCTGACTTCTCAGTCAAGCTAAGGGAACGAGAGGAAGAAGACAGCCCCTCTGCACCCTGCAGGCCCCCTCGTTGGAGCTCCTGTCCTCTTGCCAGACAGCTCCCACTGCCCAAGGAGAAGAGAGAGGAGCTCACTCTTCACAGACACGCTCCAGTGACTCCTTTCCTGAGCTCGTTAAGAGGCAGCCCCCTCCCCTCCCAGCATAAGAAATTCAAGTCCATGGCGATTCATTGCTTAGCAGGACCAGGAGGAATTTTTCAAGAAGCCAGCCACAGGTAGGTTAGAGCCACTTTGTGACTAACCACGTGGGTAGCTCTACACACGGACTGTCTGGCAACTGAACAAAATATGCAGTGCTTCCTGTATGTTTCTGTGTCTTATTAATCTCCCTGTTTGCATTTTTTAAAAAAGGCGGGGGAGACAGAGAACATGGGCAGAAGAACCAGAGAAGGTGTTGGGTCGGACGGTTTCTAGAGGCCCCCCAAGCTCAGATACTGGTGGGTTTGATGATGTGAAGCTCTACTTGAAAACAAGTCACAAAAGCCCCTTTACCGCCCCTTCCTGCCACGATGAATGTGGCTCTCCCATAAAACCAAAAGCACATCTGAATTTGGAAGACCTGTTACCTTTTATTTTTGCCTTTCCCTTGTATGGACTGGGTTCTCTTCTTGGATGGAGGACACCTTTTAGCCTGAAGTCACAAACAAATGAAACTGAGGTTACAAAAAGCCCCACAAAGGGGAAAGGTTAGGGAGAAGGATACCAGCTCTGGAAAAGAACTGAACATCTGAACATCAGAAGGTATACCTTACAGAACTCACAGTGACTTAAATAATCCAGAGCAGAATTGGTCAACTAAGAATTATACTGCCTGAGTCTTCCAATTAGAGAATTTTGACCAAGATTAAAGGTAAGTGCCTTTTGAACTGAGTGCAGCTTGGCTGGTTGCCCTACCCTGCTCCCACCCCCTCATACAGCATTGCTGTGACAGTCACTAAGGCAACACAAGGAACACTAAGTGCCCAACACAAGGACCCTCAGCAGCCCTCACCCTTGCGAGTCCTTGGAGGTCCTGGACAAGAATCACTTTTTACCTTCTGATGATCCTCCCTTGTTCCGAAGATCGACCCACCACCCCTGCTTTCCTGGCTGGCCTTCTGCTCTGCATGCTGCCTCACAAGCTCCTCTTTCCACCCTCCCTCCAGGGTCCACCCTCAGGTTCCCCTCCACATTCTCCCCGCACAGCCTCACTGACCCCCCTGCTGGGGCAACCACCTAAAGATCTGGGAGTCAGTGTCTCTCAGTCTCTTACTTCTGCCTGAGCTCCAGACTGAGATTTCTGTCAGCGCTAGACATGCTGGAGAAGTATTACACACTCAGCAGGTCAAACAGCTGACTGACTAACTGCCTCCCTTTGCCCTGGCCCAGCACCCCTCCTCCTCCAACACCCCAGTTCCACCAGAGGGCAGTTCCCTAAGCCAGAAACGACCTGGTCGTCTCAGGTCACTGCTTCTCTCCACCAATCTTGCCCACTCTCCTTTGTAAACCTTATCCCTTCTCTTTTCACAGGGTCAGGGCCTCAGTTCAAAGAATTACAGCAGCCCCTGCATAGAAATCAATAAAGCTAGAACACACCCTCACACTGTGCAAAAAAACAGATGCAAAACGGCTTAAAGACAAACATAAGACATGACACCATAAAACTCTTAGAAGAGAGCATAGGCAAAACATTCTCTGACATAAATCGTACCAATGTTTGCTTAGGTCAGTCTCCCAAGACAATAGAAATAAAAATAAACAAATGGGACTGAATTTTGGGATTTACAAATTTTGCACAGCAAAGGAAACATTAAAAAAAAAACACACAAACCTACAGAATGGAAAAAAATATTTGCAAATGATGTCACAAACAAGGGCTTAATCTCCAAAATATACAAACAGCTCGTACAACTCAACCACAAAAAAACAAACAACCCAATCAAAAAATGGGCAGAGGACCTTAAGACCTTAACAGACATTTCTCCAAAGATGGCCAGTAGGCGTATGCAAAGATGCTCATCATCACTGATTATTAGAGAAATGCAAATCAAACCTATGAGGTACCTCCTCACACTAGTCAGAAGGACCACCGTTAAAAAGTCTACAAATGATAAATGCTGGAGAGAGTGTGGAGAAAAGGGAGCCCTTCTACATTGCTGGTGGGAATGTAAGTTGGTGCAGCCATTATGGAAAGCAGCATGAGGTTCCTCAGAAAACTAAAGGCACAATCACACTCTGGCCCAGCAATCCCGCTCCTGGGCACGCGCTGGGGCAAAACTACAGCTCAAAAGGGTGCCCGCACCCCTGTGCTCACAGCAGCACTGTTCACAATCGCCAACACGTGGGAGCAACCTAAGTGTCCATCAACAAATGGATAAAGCAGAGGTGGTATATACACAATGGAATACTGCTTGGCCGAAAAAAAAGAACAAAACAATGCCATTTGTAGCAACACGGATGCAACTAGAGATCATCATACTAAGTGAATACGCCAGAGAAAGGCCACATATATATCACATGTGGATACCATATATCACATGTGGCATCCAAAATATGGCACAAATGAACATATCTACAAAGCAGAAGCAGACTTACAGACACAGAGAACTGAACTGTGGTTGCCAAGGGGGGAGGCGGGTGGAGGAGAGAAGGACTGGGAGTTTGGGATTAGCATATGTAAATTACTATATATAAGATGGATAAACAAGGTCCTACTGTACAGCACAGGGAACTATATTCAATACCCTGTGACAAATCATAATGGAAAAGAATATTTAAAAAAGAATGCCTATAGTATATAACTGAGTCACTCTGCTAGGCAGCAGAGATTTGCACAACATTGTAAATCAACTATACTTCAATTAAACAAAATAATAAAGCCTCCCAACTGGCTCCCTTGTCTCTAATTTTCTCTCTCTCTCGTTTATCCTGAATGCTGTTCTGAAATATCTATCCATCATGTCATTTGCCATGACCTACCTCATGAAATCACAACCTCTAAGCTTGGCTCACAAGACCATTGCTTTCCCTAGATTACCCTCACCGCTTATGTCCTTGCCACCACACCAAACCACTTCCTGTTCCTCAAACGGCACTTTCATACCTCTTCCTGGAATTCCCTTCCTTTTCTTCTCCAGCTAGTGAAATTTCACCCATCTTAAAGGCTGTGTCCTGAGAGGAATGGTAAAACTTCCAGGGGCAGTGGGGTAAGGTAGAAAGGAGGTATACTATATTTTAAGTATTTCCTTGTCTGCTGACAGGCTTCCGCCCCAAATCTGAGTGCCTACTTACTCTTGCAGTTTGAGGATTCTTATTGATATTTTCTTCCTCCTCTTCTTCCATTATCATCTCATCCACTTGCATTACCTTCCGTGCTGTAAGTTTTAACAGAGTGATATTTCTCATGGGAATAAACTTTTATGCATTCACATTTCTTATAGGAAATAAAACTCGAGCAATCTTAGGTTGTAAATCAAGAAATAGATCCAATAGATGATTAAAAAAAAAAGGATTTAGCCACACACACACACACACACAAAAGGTCTCAGAGTGGTTAAAAAACCCTCTATCATGCTTTGTATGGGCAGCCCAGCATTCCGATTAAGAATGCAGACCTCAGAGCCAGACAGCCTTGAGCCTGAGGCCTGATCCTGCCTCTGATTATGCCACATGGTTTCCACCACGACCCTCAGTTTTTTCTTCTATAAAATGGAGAGAACACTTCATAGGGATATGATGAGACATGGAATGTGTGCTCCACAAAAACGGCATCTTTGTTATTCATCCCAAACTCTAGAATTGTGCCTACAAGTGCTTTTTAAATATTTGTGGGAAGAATGAATGTAAAGTCCCTTGAATGATACTGAACACATTATAAGTATTAATGTTGTTCAGTCGCTAAGTTGTGTACAACTCTTTTCGACCCCATGGACTGCTGTATGCCAGGTCCTTCACTATCTTTCAAGATTGCTCGAATTCACGTCCATTGAGTCAGTGTTGCTATCTAACCATCTCATCCTCTGTAGCCCTCTTCTTCAATCTTTCCCAGCATCAGGGTCTTTTCTAATGAGTTAGCTCTTCGCATCAGGCCAAAATACTGGAACTTCAGCTTCAGCTCAGGCCTTCCAGTAGATATTCAGGGTTGATTTCCTTTAGGATTGACTGGTTTGATTTCCTTTCCTGTCCACAGAATTCTAGAGTCCTTTCTAACAACACAATTCTAAAGCATCAATTCTTGTGTTCAGCTTTCTTTATGATCCAGCTCTCACATCTGTACATGACTACTGGAAAAACCATAGCTTTGACTATATGGACCTTTGTTGGCAAAGTGATATCTTTACTTTTTAATACACTGTCTAGATTAGTCATAGCTTCCCTTCCAAGGAGCAAGTGTCTTTTAATTTCATGGCTGCAGTCAGCATCCACAGTGACTCTGGAGCCCAAGAAAATAAAACCTGTCACTGTTTCTACTTTTCCCCCTTCTAATTACCATGAAGTAATGGGACTAGATGCCACGATCTTAGTTTTTTGAATGTTATTACTATTTATTATAATAAAATACTATTTATAAATAATAAGTTATTACAAGTGTCATTTTAGAAGGGAAAGGAATATGACGGACGTTTAAGATGGATGATTCAAGAGGAAGTAACACCAGTTTTTAATATTTAAGGGATTGTCATATGGAAGACAGCTCTGTGGGACCTCAAAGAACAGAAACAGTATCAGTATGTAGATACCACAAGGAAACTTTGGTTCAAAATTAGAAAAAATTCTAACCATTCCAGCTGTCTATCATTGAAAGGGAGTATCTCATTGGTAAATACACACAACCACAGGCTAGAAAATCTTAAGCAGGGATTCCATAGAGAAATTTAACCGAGGGGAAAGAGTTCAGACTCAATGAATTTTAAGCTTTTTTTTCTGACACAAATAAGAATACAAATATATTTATCTTTTTTAAAAAAAGGTAAGCTGGAATAAGCATTGGGTGGTATTTTAGGCCTGGCCCAGTAGAGAAGATGCTGCCTGATGGGCAGCCTGAAATCCAGAGCTTAAGACAGCATGTCCATTGGAGAGACCATCCTGGCCTGAATCTATGCTCACTAATTACAATCAGTGTCCCCAGACTTTCCCTCTAAGATAGTGTTTCCCCGAGTGTGGGGCGTGTATGGGAGAGACTTTTACACGGATGGGTCAGCAAACTGAGCAGCATGGAACGACATGCTGAGGAAGTCGGTCCTTCACAATTCTCTTTCAGCCCTTCTGCTCACACCAGGGAGGCTTGGCTAGCGCTACCACGTCTTGTCACCTCTCCAAACCTTGCTCGCCTCTCTCTCAGGGAAGGAACCAGGCAACAGTGTTTGGTTTCCAGCACAGCTTTTGTTTTTCTTCTTTCATTTTAGCTCACAAATTGATCTGAAGAGTTCGGTTAGCTATCAGTCCTTCATATAATTAACTGAATGCAGAGGACAAAATCAAATTTTTGGATTTTCAAGACTGAGGACCAGGCATTAGAGGGAAGAGACTCCTCCCAGGAGGCCTCCCCGAGCGGCCAGCCAACTACACTGGGCCTTCGCTCTCTCACTTCAACAAGGGGTTTTGAAAAGTACTCACTTTTGGCAAGTTTCAGGGGTGTCCGAGTAGCTTCTGCTGTTAATTTGTTTATTTCTGTGATATCCAAGTCAGCCTGTGCCAAACACAGTCAGAAAACACCAGGTATATTCCATCAAATGTGAGGAACAATATTTTAAGATTAAAAACAACTTAAAAAACCATATTGATACATACAAAAGATCATGTTACTTATGACACAAAATACTGAACTCCCATAAATCCACCATACAACCAAAGACCCAAAACATTGCCAATTACTTGCTTCTAGCTATGTACCTTTTCCTGTACTATTTCTTTGCCTCTCCTCAGAAGGTGACTGGTGTCCTAATTCTGTCATTCCTCAGAAATAACCACTATCATTCCATTTGCCTGAAAGAAAGTGTGGGTGTATGTATCAGTTCAGTCCAGTCGCTCAGTCATGTCCGACTCTTTGCAACCCCATGAATCGCAGCACTCCAGTGTATGTATATTTCTCCACAAATGTCTATGTGTTTAAACAATATTTTGCTTGGTTCTGCTTTTGACCACTATTTGTGATTTAAATTGTTTTCACTGCTATGTAATACCTGTCATGATGGATTTGTCCAGTCTCCTGTCAACAGTATTCTGCTATTACAAACACTGCTGCTTTGAACTGTCTTATGCTGTATCTGATGCACGAATGCCCAGGCTTACTCTTGGCTGTGTACTTAGGGACAGGGCATTAGAGTTGCAGGGTACACAAGTGTTCAGGCTTAATATTATGCAAAACTGTTTTCCAAAGTGATTGTACTTGTTTACATGCCAGGAGTAAACAGTACAAGTTTCAAATGACCCATATTCTCTACAACACTTGATGCTATGTCAGTCTTCTCATTCCACCCTCAGCTTTATTGAGGTATAATTGACAAATACGATTCTAACACATTTAAAGTGTTACAAGGGTGACGTGTATGGAGAGAGTAACATAGGAACTTACATTACCATATGTAAAACAGATAGCAAATGAGAATTAGTTGTATGTTTCAGGGAACTCAAACAGGGCTCTGTACCAAACTAAAGGTGTGGGATGGGGGGGTTCAAGAGGAAGGGGATATATGTATACCTATGGCTGATTCATGTTAAGCTTTGACAGAAAACAACAAAATTCTGAAAGCAATTATCCTTCAATTAAAAAATAAATTTAAAAAAATTCCTACATATATAAAAAATGTGTTACACATACACATCGTGAAATGATTATCACAATCAAGTTAATTAATGCACCTATCACACAGTTACCTTAAAACAATTTTTTTTTTAAAGTCTAGAGGGACAAATGTTTTTCTGCTATGCTCCTGTACCCTTCATAAAGGCTTCCAGTCACCATTCTAATTAAGTTTATTCCCAGTGATAACTATCTATATGTATGGGAATAGCCAAAAGCAGGCATGCTTCACAAGCCTTTTCTTGTAGGGCACATTAAGTATCAGAATAGCCATTACAGACAAGGAATGACACAGTTTCATCTCTGGATTGGTAGAGACTACATGGAGTACTCAAACAAGGATTCTGAGGCTGTCGGGGCTTGCAAAAAGCTGCGCCGTGCTAGAGAGATGAGCGGAGTCTGAAATGGAGGATGATTCAGTAGTCATAGTGGCTACTGAACATATGACTCATGGCTAATGTGTCTGAGGAACTGAGTATTTTATTAATTTTAATTAAAGTTACACGGGTCTGGTGGCTATTGTAACAGACAGTACTGATCTAAACTCTATTCTGCCTCCCCATCATACTGCCTTGAGTCCTAGTAATCACGCCGGGGGGAAGGAGGTGAGAGGGAGTGGGGAATCCTGAGAGTCCCAAGCAAGAGCACAGCTTCTAGAGTATGATGTGAAAAGGGAACAGTCTCTTTGTCCCCTAGCAAGCCAGGGGTTTAAAGGAACTTGGGTTTCTACTTCACCTGCAAAGGTCAGGGCAAAGAGCTGCAAGGAACCTGCCCAAAATAGGACTATTTCTCTATAAACCTTGGAACTACGTGGCCTTCATGTACTCAGCATTCAACAACTATAATATTTTAGTTGACATCAGTAATGTCCCCTCTGGAACTTGTTCCACAGTCAGCACTCACCACTGAATTTTGTGGACGGACTAAACTTAAAACTAACCAAGAGTTCAAAAATAGAAGTCACTTACTGTTGCTGCTTCTTCCAGGGCCCGCTTGTTTCCTCCAAGGGCTTTGAAAAGAACAATTTGCTTGGTTACTAATTATAATAATTTAATTAACAAACTGTCTTCCCTAATATAACCACTTACCTTACACTGGACCAGATTAAGTCCTTAATCCAACATTCAGGAGCCTCTACAACCTAGTCTAATCTTTCTCCAAGCTTGACTGTTCCCTTCAGGACTAGTTCCACTACACCAAAGTGACTGTTATTTCCCAAATGTGCCACTGTCTCATGACTCAGTGTTCTGATAGTTTATTTCTCCTGCCTGAAATAATCCCCTGCACTTTACAAATTTGGAATTCATCTTTCAAAACCCAGCTCAAACCCAAAACTCTGCTTATTTTTCTCTTACAGCAGATTGCTGCAATGTGTTGAGTTAGTTGCTCACTATCATCATATCCAACAACTACTCAAAGCTGTAGAAGTGCCCAACCCTGCCTTGAACTGAACTCGAAGACAAAAATAATATCCACAGCTTCTGGTAAAAAATATGTCATCAGTATATATGATGTAAATGTGTATTGAATGAAGAGATCTTCGCAAGATTTAGATGTAGAATAAAAACTTAGGTTAGAGTCCTCCTGCTGGAAGTGCTGGTAGTATCCTGTATAACAGTTAAGAACTCAGACTTTGGAACCAGAATGCCTACATTCAAATATGTCACTAATTGGCTCACGAGACTTTGAACAAACAATCTCTGTGCTTTAATCTTGTCATCTACAAAGCAGGAATAAAATAAACAACTAATATGATTGTTATGAGGACGAAATCAGTTAATATATGGAAAACACTTGGTTTTTCAGTTAACACTGGAAAACACAATGCCTGTCTGGCATAGAAAGCACTATGTAAATGTGCTTATTGACCACTACTTTACTGTCTTTTGTAGTACTTATAATTTTAAATATATATGTCCAAATTTTTAGAACAAGTCTTCTCTACTAACTTGTAAGTTCCTGGAGGCAAGAATAATGTCTGTTTTATTTCTCAATGCATCTTCAGCACCCAATATTGTGACTAACATATGCTGAATGAATATTTACAGAAATGCACAAATAGATTAATAAATAAAAGAGAAAGTCCAAAAGGATCATTAAATGACATCTATGTGAGCAGAACATGCATTTCTATCCAGGTAGCAGGCTACTTAGTGGGTAATTAATCATAAGAAAATAGTAAAAGGGTAACCGAGCAAAAGGACAGCCTCTTGCATTCCTTTGGACGTTTAACCAGGGGGTAGGGTAGGGTACAGGGTGGGGTTTTCCTCTGGCCAGGAAAACTCTTTGAGTCCTTGCACTTTGCAATTTGTTTGCCCGTGTATAAATTGGTGATTTCCATAAGCTGCAGAAAGAGCTGGTTGGAGTTATCCTTCCATCTGTGCTCTGGTAACAAACTATTCATTCATTCACTTTTAAATGGTTAGCTAAAATACCACCCCCCGCAAAAAAAGTATTTCATGACACACGAAATCTGAAATCTGTCAAATTCACATTTCAGTGTTTCCATAAATAGATTTCTGTTGGAAAACAGCTATGCCCATTCATTACAGCTGTTTTTGAACTATAAGCATTGAGTAGTTTGGACAGAGAACCTTCTGGCCTACAAAGCCTAAAATAGTTATTATCTTCTCCTTTAGAGAAAACATTTGCCTGCCTGCAGAGGAAGATGAGGGAAAGTGCTAAGAAGAAAAGCAGGGCGGTGAGACAGGGATTGGAGGAGTAGGCCTGCAATTTCCTTCTAAGACCTCACTGAGAAGATAAAAGCTGCCATGGTAAGCACAGAAGGGCTCCAGGCCGAGGCTGGGGAAAGACCAGGAGCTCTTACCGAAGTATTCGAGCCAGTTCATTTCGCGCAGCGCCTTGGGGAGCCGCAGGATCTCAATGTTGTACAGGTTATCCAACTCTTTGAGGAGGTTCTGCCTGTCTGACTGAATTTGCTTGGATCGCATTTGCACTGCGAGAGGGCAGAGAGGACACGGCACGAGTCACCCTGCGGGGAAAAGGTTCCCGGAATCCCTACTGCCCGCGTCCCAGTCCTCCAGCACCCCGCGATTGCCCCAGGTGACCGCGACCACCCGGGCTCCGCCCCTTACCTTCACGGTCGAAGTCCTTAAGAAAGGAGGCGAGCTTTCGGTTCCGCAGCGCATTGGTCTTAGCCACCCGACTGCCGCCCTTCCTAGATGGAGCCATGGCGCTTCGATGGAGGCTGCGGGGAGCGAGGGGTGGAGGCACAAGGCGTCAGCGGCGCAGATGGTGAAGGAGAGGGGGCCGCAAGGGGGAGGGGGAGGGTGGAGGCCCCCCCGGGGGTTTGAATGGGGACCCCTGCCCTTTCGGGCCCGGGCATAAAGGATTCGCGAGGCACCACCTGCAGGTTCTGAAACCCGCGCTGAGGAAAAACCCCGTTGCTTCAGCTGAGAAGGAGCGGCTCTGGGACGAAAGCGACGTGAGCCCGCCGCCACCAAATTCAAACTGCCAAAAGCTGGCCAATAAAAAGCCTCCGTCTTAGGAGGGTTTCACAACAGCCAATCACAGAGAAGCTTCGCAATAGGGCAGCCAGTCCACACGTAAACTACAGCACCCAGAAGGCATTGCGGTCCGACCACAGCTTTTTCGCGACTTTGTAACCACGTCTGGGCATGCGCAGAGAAACAGCGGAGGCGTGCGGGGGTCTTGGAATTTCCTTAAAATTTTATTGCTTTAGTTTTGTTTTCCCGCTGGTTTAGAAGAGCGGCCGTAAACCTCAGGTAGAGGAGACAAGATTCTGGCTCCGGAAGCACGGGTCGGCCCAGTGAACCTTCAGTCTGAAACTGCCCGAAGCCAAGGGGTAGTCAGGAACCTTTCTCGAGGTGGGAAACGAAGGTTCTGCCTTCCGAGAGCTTCTCTGAAGGTAAGACTCGCGCTAGAAACACCTGTCGGGAGGGATAGACGGCCCTACCTGAGGAAACTTTGTTTAGCTGGACCTCCCTGAGAACGGAAATAACTCCCATCCTTGACTCGGCCCTTTGCCTGTCGACTTGGGACCCTAATGATATTTGTTTTCTCCTGGGTTTTGTTTTCACCCCTACAGTAGAAGATGACTGAAGATCAGCCTTTGCTTGCCGTGCAGGAGGCCCTGAGGAAGTGCTTTCCCGCGGTGGAGGAGCAGCAGGGCCTGTGGCAGAGTGCTCTGAGAGACTGCCCGCCCCTCCTGGCCTCCCTCAGCAACCTGGCAGAGCAGCTGCAAGCCGCACAGAACTTGCGATTTGAGGATGTGCCCTCACTTCGGGCCTTCCCAGACCTAAAGGAGCGGCTCAGGCGCAAGCAGCTGGCGGCTGGAGACACTATCCTGGACAAGCTAGGAGAGAGGCTGTAAGAGGCACAGTGGCGCTCTTTCTTGGCCTAGAGATGTTAAAACTGGGTGTTTAATAATCTAGGATCAGTGAGAAGGGGGGTTTTCTCCTTACTTAAAAGAATGGTATCTGTTGCAATGGGACCTCTCTGTCAAAAAACCATTTTCTGGCACTTCCCTTATCAGCTAGGCATGACGGTGGTGGACTTAGTAAAAGTTATCAAAGCAGAACAGAAAAGCAATGGAGAAAGCTCATTGGCCCTCCACTGTAGTTTTCCTTAGGTAGAAAGCAGCAGGAGTTACACTGTAAACTTAGTAGGTGTCAGCAGCAAGGATTTTACATACATTATCTCATAACTCTGTGAGTTAACCTCACTTAATCCCATTTTTCAAGTGAGGAAACTGAGGCTCATGCAAATTGCCTGTGCTCAGGCGGTTAGTAAATAGTAAAGCTGGGATGCTAATCCAAGTGCCTCTGGCACTGGGGCCAGAAGCTCCTAACCACCACTTTGTTCTGCTGTACATTGGTGTCTGAGCCAGGAGGGGCACCAACGTTAGGCCCTTGATCTTAGCGTTACAGGTAACTGGGGATAGAGAAGAAAGAGGGCACATATGGCCTTCCCTAACCAGGATGAAAGAAGGTTCTAGTGTGTAGGGTTTGCCATAGACAGATAGGAAACTCAAAGATGGGGGCCTTCTTTGTATTTATCTGTACTAAAAACATTAAGAACCCTTGGGATGCAAAACACAGGTGCTAGGAATACAACAGTAAGGCCGACTTAGTTCCTAAGTTGAGCGAAACAGTCAGCTAAGTTAGGTCATTACACTTTCTAAGGTAGTGAACTTTGATTTCAGTTGATTACATGTTTTTATGTGGGTATTGGGCTGTTATTTTTAGCCTAGTTTTTAATTGTGAGTCACAGTCAAACTTGAAAGCTGCAGTTCTAGGCTAGGGAGTTCCTCGCCCTTTGGGAAGTTGTAACCTTCGTGGTTGGACCTCTTGGAGTCACTAAGGGAATAATAACTTTTAAAATAATTATATAATAATTTTTAAAATAATCATGTAAAAATAATAAAATTTGCCATAAGCTAGGTACTTCCCTAATGGCTTAATATGCATTATTGTATTTACTCTTCACAACAGTCCTTTTCATTCACTGGACAGATGTTTGTTGCTTTGTCTGCCAGTCTCAGTGTTTTAGGTACTTAGGATGCACAGTGAACAACAGAGACTTGTTTTTGTTCCTGATTGAGAATAAGTAACTTTCCTGAGATCGACAATAATCTGTGTGCGTCAAGAGCCCAAATTTTACCCATTCAAGAATTCCCTAGGGTGGGCACGATATAGCATGAGCACAGTACTGCTCCATTGCTGTAGTTCCCTCTTGCTAATTCCTTTCACATACGTGGCATTAGACTGTGTGTGAACACTTCCTCTCCTTTATGGGAGTCCCAGAAAGCCTGCTTGGTCTCTACTATCTTTGGCAGCTGGGCCCATCACACAGCTTTTGAGAGTGATGTAACTTCAGCCTCATCATCGGTAAGTCAGTTCTTAATTGTTAAGCCACCCCTCCATCCAAGGCACCTGGGACCAGTAGATCTCCTTCGGCGGCAGTTTTTCCCACTGGGATGTGTGGCAGTATCTGGAGACGTTATTGATCGCCACAGCTTGAGATGGGTGGGGACAGTTTGCTTTTGTCATCTAGTAGGTAGAGGCCCAGGTTGCTGCTGAAAAACCTGCAACGCACAGGGCAGCCCTCTACCACAAAGAATCATCAGGTCCAAGATGTTCTTGGTACTGAGGTTGAGGAACCTGGCCATAGGACTTTCTCATCATATTGCCTAATATCAGACTTTCCCCCCAAGAGCCACCCTCCTCAAGGTGCGTGATGTGGTCAGCAGCCACGTGGAGCGCGTGCTTCAGATCTATGAGCAGCACGCAGACACGATCGGCCTCGATGCTGTCCTGCAGGCTTCAGCTGCGAACCCCTCTGTGGCTGAAATGTTGGAGTGGTTGCAGGACATTGAGAGACATTATCGGAATTCATATCCTTTGCACATGTTTCACAGAGCTGTTCCAGGAAGTCTTGTTAATTTCAGTTTTTCACCAGATTACACAAAAATACATAGTTTAAGTCAGTTCTCTTTGGTTCCTGGACTTGCATTCCTCCTGCATTCCTTTGTACAGTGATTCCTCAAATCATTTATTGAGCAGATGCTACCTTCCAGGCTTTATTCTAGGTGGTGGGAGCTAGGCATTAAAAAAAGGAAAATATATAAAATGTCAGATGATATTAAGTGCCTTGAAGAAAAATAAAGCAGGGATTGGGGAAAGCAAGGGTTAAGGGTGGGCCTGTAGTTTTAAATAAGGTGGTCAGGGCAGGCCTCACTGCCCTGAAAGTGGTTTCTAAGAAAAGATGTGAAGAGGGTGAGGGGAAGAATCGTGTCGATGTTTTGGGGAAGAGTGTACCAGGTAGAAGGAGCAGCAAGTGCAAAGGCCCTGAGGTGACCGCGAACTTGGTCCGTTCAGGAAATAGAAGGCGGCCAGTAGGGCTCGAGCCAAGTGAAAGGGGGCTGGTCTAACGGGTGATGCTGTTGGGAGACAGGGCTGGGGCTGGTAGGGCCTCCGAGGTCTTTGGAAGGAGTTGGGCTTTTATTCTGAGAGAGACATAAGCTGTAGAAAGTTTTGAGTAGAGGAGTAATCTGATCAGACCTATGTTATCACCCATCTGTGTTCTGAGGGAAGACTTGGGTGGAAGCCGAAAGACCGTTTCGTTGGACTCCACTCCTTTTTCTCTCTCTCTAATCTTGCCTGATAGTCGCGTCTACTCTCTGGATGGAGTTTCTACCTTCATTTATTCTTGCCTCTAGTTTTGATATTCAGTTTCCTGCAGCTGCCTCCCGACTGGAATCTCATGGAACTGCAGGCTCAAGTGGATGGAGATCAGCCCCCACCCCATCAGCTCCCTTCTTCTTCAGCTGTAGCGTCGCCTAGTTTGTAAACTGGAGGGTTGCCCCCGAGCCCACTGTTTGCTGATTGCATTGGTAGCTGCGCTGGCGGCGGCAGCCGGAGCGGCCCTCACGAGCTCTTACTGTGTGCTGGGTGCTATTAGAAGGGTGTTTGGCTCCACTCTCCGGTCCTTCCATTCTGTTTCCTTGGTGTTCCTCGGAGATCCCTTCTGTATCCCCACTGCCTGTGCCACGGTCTCACTTGGACCCTTTGTCACGTGCCATCTCTAGGCAGGTTTCTCTGACCCTGGCTTCTTTCCTTAGAAGGAAGAAGCTGCCTCCAGGTCATGGCCGCGCTCTGCATATTTATCTTCAGGAGGCCCTGTTCTGGTCCTACTGGGCAGGGCTTCTCCGTAGCTTCTTGTGTCCCTGGGGTGAGACCCCGCACACTGGTCTGTGTCTTCTCCCTCCACCTGCCTGCTCAGCTGCCTTGCCTGCTCCCTACACACGATTCCATTCTGCACCTCGTTGGAAGACGTACTGTCCTGAATCCATTCCGTGCTTCCCCTCTTCTTTGTTTTGGTTTAAGCTCTTCCTACCAGCCGGAATCTTCGTACTGTCCTCTGAAGCAGCAGTTCTCTACCCTTCTTGACGCTGGGGACTGGTTTCATGACAGTCAGCTTTTCCACAGTCGGGGGTGGGAGGGATGGTTCAGGTGGTAATGTGAGCAGTGGGGAGTGGCAGATAAATCTTCGCTTTAGGCTCAGTTCCTAACAGGCCACAGATGGGTACCAGAGATTGGGGACCCCTGCTCTAGGGGGGATGAATTTATCCTGTGAACTTCCACTGAGTTTTATCTCTTCCCATTTAGAGTCTTTTCAGTTTCTGTTTTGTTTTTTCTCACCATAGTGAGATCCCAGTTTGCAGGGGCAGTGTTTCATGCCTTCCCTGTAGCCCAGAACCTTGTGTATAGAGGGGCTCGGTAAAGATCTGTAGCAGAGGTGAGCCTGCTGCTGCTGCTAAGTCACTTCAGTCAAGCGACCCCATAGATGGCAGCCCACCAGGCTCCTCCACCCATGGGATTTTCCAGCAAGAGTACTGGAGTGGGATGGAGGTGAGCCTACCCACCTGGTAAATGTAATAATAGCTGTGCTTTTGCTTTTCCAGCTCCTGGGAATGCTCTCCAGGGTATTTTCTTCTTTCAGCACATTCCATTTTCTTTTTGAGCACCTTCCTTAACTCCCAGGAAAGTACCTGAAGAGGAAGTACCTCCTGTCATCAATCCAATGGGAAGACTTGGGAAACATCCAAGCTTTGCCCAGAGCCTGGGACCGAATCTCAGAAGATGAACACCCGGACCTTGTACGAGGTGCTGGTTTTCATGCAGTCCTTCGTGTCTGCTCCCCTCCTTTCTGTGTCTAGCCTCTTTGCAATCACGAAGAGGTTTCCCCTCCTGGTGCCTCTAGCTTTTACAAATCTGGTGTTTTGTGTTTTCTGGAGAGCTGGTATGCCACATGTTCTCTCTCTTCCTGTTCTAGATGTCATGTTGAATGTTTCCTTCTTCCTGGAAGAGTGAAGAAGCCATGTGTTTATCGGGAGACTTGGGGGACACAGGTGAAGACCGACATTGCTGCCCTCTTGTATGTCTAAAAAAAATGTCAGTACTGTGTCCTGACTTACTGGAAATGTCAGTGCCCAGCGCCTGAGGACTGGCTCTTTAGCGGATTCTGCTGGACATGGCTGATGTTGGGGCTGCTTCATGCTGGTTGTGGGTGAGGGTACATGGTCACCCCTTGCCCTTCCCTAAGACCCAGGAGAGTGGACAGAGGCAGAGAGGATGCAGGAAAGGCGGTGCATAAGAACACCAGGGACAGAAGCAACAGCCACAAAGTGGTAAGAAAGGAAAGGGCCAGGGTAGAGAGTTGGCACCACCCCCAGCATCATCCAGGGCTCTGAGCCTTGTGACACCAGGTCCTGATTTCCTCTTTTTGTCAGTACCTGACTCCTTGATGGAAAAAAATGTCGCTTTGATGATTTAAAGAAGTGGAGATGATGTTGATGGAAAACTCATTGTTTTCCAGTTGCAACGGCTCCTTGTCATCAGGACACTTTCTAGAGCCTTCCACCAGGGGGAGGTGGTGTAGCATGAATTCTGAGTGTTTTCGCATTTGGATCTGTTCCCTTGTTGCTCTTACTGACAGTGAGTAACTGGGGATAGTGGGGCTCTTAAAATAACACGGTTTTCTTTTTACCAAAGCTGGCAGCCAATTTGCTATAGGCCCCTGATCTTGGAGTGGCTGCGTGGATGGGAGGTCCCCAGTCCAGAGTCAGGGGGTCAGGATTGTGTTTCTGAGGCCCAGTGCCTTAATCTGTGAAATGGTTGTGGTCCTTGCAGACCTGTCAGCTTCCTGGGCTGGTTAAAAATCTTGGTTATTGGATGTAAAGGGACTTAAGAAAGAATGTAGATATTTTTCAAAATGAAAATGACTTTTTAAGTTATAAAAGTGATGATATGCTTTTTAAAAAATTGTAGAAAAATTATGGAAAACATTTAAAATGTAGAAAAGCATAAAACAAACTCCATCAGAGATATTTTATATGTATCTTTTCAGTGTCCATAGTCACAGTTTTTTTAACAAAACAATTTGGGTATCATTGATACATACTGTTATTTAAATTGTCTTTAAAGAAACACCTTTATATAGTTGGGCTAGTTATCTGTATATAGCTCAATGCAATTATATACTGTTCTATAGATTATTATCGTATTATGTTTCACATGTATTTTTTAAGTCTTCGTGTTTTTCTACCTGTGCATGCATGCTAAGTCACTTCAGTCGTGTCCAACTCTTTGTGACCCCGTGGACCATAGCCTGCCAGGCTCCCCTGTCCATTGGATTCTCTAAGCAAGAATACTGGAGTAGGTTGCCACACCCTCCTCCAGGGGATCTTCCTGACCCAGGGGTTGAACCCATGTCTCTTGTGGCTCCTGCATTGCAGGTGGATTCTTTACACTGAGCCACGAAGGAAGCCCATCATATATACAATAATTGTAAACAACCTTAAGACCTTTAGGTATTAGGTCTTACAGTGTACTCTAGGGACAGAGGTAAAGGAGAACCCAGAAAGATTTATAGTTCAACCAAGGAAAGATTTAAACCAATATTTCTCAAGCTTGAGTTCAGTTTGGTTCAGCTGCTCAGTCATGTCCAACTCTTTGTGACCCCATGGACTGCAGCACAGCAGGCCTCCCTGTCCATCACCAACTCCCAGAGCTTACTCAAACTCATGTCCGTTGAGTCGGTGATGCCATCCAACCATCTCATCCTCTGTCGTCCCCTTCTCCTCCCGCCTGCAGTCTTTCCCAGCATCAGGGTCTTTTCCAATAAGTCAGCTCTTCACATCAGGTGGCCAAAGTATTGAAGTTTCAGCTTCAGCATCAGTCCTTCCAATGAATATTCAGGACTGATTTCCTTTAGGATGGACTGGTTGGATCTCCTTGCAATCCAAGGGACTCTCAAGAGTCTTCTCCAACACCACAGTTCAAAAGCATCAATTCTTTGGTGCTCAGCTTTCTTTATGGTCCAACTCTCACATCCATACATGACCACTGGAAAAACCATAGCTTTGACTAGATGGACCTTTGTCAGCAAAGTAATACATGCTTTTTGGTATGCTCTCTAGGTTGGTCATAGCTTTTGTTCCAAGGAGCAAGCATCTTTCATGGCTGCAGTCACCATCTGCACTGATTTTGCAGCCCAAGTAAATAAAGTCTGTCACTGTTTCCATTGTTTCCCCATCTATTTGCCAAAGTGATGGGACCGGATGCCATGATCTTCGTCTTCCAGACCCTGATGCTAGGAAAGACTGAAGGCAGGAGGAGAAGGGGACATCAGAGGAAAAGATGGTTGGATGGCGTATAAATCACCAGTATCTTCTTAAAATTTAGATTCCTACTCTGTAGGTTCAGGGTGGGGCCCTGGACTCTGCATTTCTAGCAAGGTCCCAAGTGATGCTGATGATCCAGGGACCAGACTTTGAGTTGAAGAGATTTACATTGTAATACAATAGTGAAAGTATATTTGCAGTCAAAACAGAGTTCTGTGGGAGAGTAGAGGTGACAGCCAACTGCTTGGAGGACTGCTTCACAGTAACCGTGACATCTCAGTCGGGCCTCGAGGCTTGGAGAGGAGAGTACAGGGTGCTCCACGCCCAGGGACAGTGTAAGCAAAGGCAGTGTTTGAGAAAGACTGGAAGCTGACACCTCCTGGGAGTTTGCTCTGTGCGGGCATCATGCCTGTGGCTTGTATGCCATAGAACTGGAAACATTAACAGTTGAGTATAGCAAGTCACTGGGGTTCACAGGGGGGTATAAGAGTGGCAGGCAGTGGGGTGGACTGGATGAATTTGTGAAGAGCCCTGAATACCTTGCTCAAGAGTATGTATTTTGCAAATGGGAGTTGCTTGTCTGTGTGTATGTGTGTGAGTATAGTAAAGAGCTTGTTAAAACCTCCCTCATTTAAACAAGTAATTATGACTGAATAGCTACAAGTATGTTTATGGTGGTAAGTAATAACTATGTATTATTTAAGTATAATTGTTCCTTCTTAGCCATTCTTATGGTATTAAATTGCTATCCTAATTGTTCTTTTTAAATTTATAATTAATTTGGTTAATTTTCAAAGTAAGTGATATGTTCACATTGTATAAAATTCTAAGGGCATAGGTGCATATTCAGTGAAAAGTTCCCCTCTCCCATTACTCAGGCCACCTCACTGGAGGCAACTAATGTTAAATGTTTTGCGTGTCCTTCCAAAAATATTCTTCACCTCTATGAACACAGGGATGAGTATCCTCCAAGATAGCCCCAGTGATCCCAAGGACCCATGCCCTTGTATAGTCCCTTCTCCTTCAGTGTGGGCTGCCCTTACAGATTTGCTTCTAATGAGCAAAAAACGGTGGAAGTGGTGGGATGTCATTTCTGCAAGTAGGTTGTGAGGAGAGGCTGCCCCTCACTCCCTTGGGGGCAGTCCACTGTGAGGCTGGGAGGCAGCCCCATGGTGACCTCATGTGAGAGCTTGATGCGTGCCAGAACCTGCCTGAGCTCGGAAGCAGACCTTCTCCCCAAGCTGAGCCTTTAGATGAGCCCATAGCCCCAGCTAACAACTGACTGTAACTTCATGAGGACCTAAGCCAAAGACAACCCAGCTCAGCTGGGCCCAGATTCTTGACCCATGGAAGCAAGATAATAAATGTTTAAGTCATTTAAGTTTGGGGGTAATTCGTTCCACAGTGATAGATGACTTATACAAGCAAATATTGTATTTTCTCCAGAACTTCCTTCAAATAGAAGCATGCTGTGTATCCAAGTTTTATACCTTGTTTTTTCCACCTACTTACTATATCTTAGAGATCATTCTTTATGAATATGCAAAGGGCTTCCTCAATTTTTTCTGTAAGAGTTCCATAGTTTTCTGTTGTGTGAGTATAACATAATTTATTTAGCCCCTTTGTTGTTATTTAGTCACTTGAGTTGTGTCCAACTCTTTTGTGACCCCATGGACTATAGCCTGCCAGACTCCTCTGTCCATGGGATTTCCTAGGCAAGAATACTGGAATGGGTTGCCATTTCCTTCTCCAGGGGATCTTCCTGACCCAGGGATCGAACCTGCGTCTCATACATTGGCAAGTTGGGGGGGGGGAGGGGATTGGTTATTTTTTTAGCCACTGAGACACTAGGGAAGCCCCATTTGGCCCCATACTGATGGCCATTTAGGTTGTTTCCAAAGCCTTAATACCTGTTAGATTTTGGCAGCCTTCTCTCTCATTCCCACCACTGTTCATGGTTTTTTCCCCTGGAATTTTCAGTTAGCTAATACCACCCTATCCACTTTCCCACAGTAAAAAAAAAAGAATTGTTGATATTTTTACTGGAATCGTATTATATTTATAAACTAATTTAGGGAGAATCATCATAGTGGGAATCCTAGCTCTCCTCCTCCAACCATGCCACTGGCTTGTTGGTTGAGGTATCAAATGTGAGTTCTTTGTTTCCCTCAGGTGGGGAAATAGGCTCTTGGTGTTCAGAACCCTCTTCTCCGTTGATTAGACAATCTATTGGGACGGAATGAAGAATTTGTGTGTTTTTTTTGTGCCCCTACCCCATCCACGTTTAGCATGGACTTCAAGATTCTTCTCTCAGGCAGAGTAGGGCATCCTGACTTCTCTCAGGCAGATTAAAGCGTCCTGACTTTAATCAGGGTGATGGGGGCTGGGTACCATCTCCAGCTTGTTCAGGCACTGGGGTGTTTGAAATTCCTTCTCCCTGTGAGAAGGCAGGCAGAGCGCACATTTGGAGGAGCAGATTCAGGGATGTGGGGGAAGGAGCTAGGATGCTGATAACTGGCTCAGGGGAACCCTTGCTGAATTCAAGTGGCCAGACCAAGTCTCAGGTCAGCCTCTGACTAGCCAGGTGATCTTGGGCAAGTTGTTTCCCCTCGTCTGAGTTTCAGCTTCTTCATCTGTGCAATAAAATAATGGTGTATGTCCTTACAGAGTTGTGAGGCTCAAGCCCACAAGTGAGGGCTTGTGGTAAATTTTATGAACATTGGAGGGGATGAAATTCCCTTGAAACTGATTAGTTACCTACTAAGAGCATAGGGTTATTGGAAAAGATCCTGACGCTGGAGAAGATTGAGGAGGGCAGGAGGAGAAGGGGGCGACAGAGAATGAGATGATTAGATAGCATCACTGACTCAACAGACATGAGTCTGAGCAAACTCTGGGAGACAGTGAGGGAGAGGGAAGCCTGCTGTGCTGCAGCCCGTGGGGTGGCAAAGAGTTGGATACGACTTAGCGACTGAACAGCAAACAACACAAAGTGCATAGCTTTGGGCTTTGCCCTTTAACATCCTCCTCAAGGCTTAACAAGCCGTGATACGGGCATGCTTTATGAGCTGATGAGTTCCCCAAGTGGCCACAGCTTACCAGTGGCATTGCCAGTACTCGTACCAGGGTTTTCTTGGTTCTGGTGACAGGGGTCTCTCCCTGACACATGGCTGTTTCGTCTCTGCCACAGATGGCAGAAGCACCCGCTGACGCTCCCTCAGCTGTGACAAGAGCTGGTTTCCCGAATGCCCAGCCATGCCTGGGACGCGAGTCCTCCTGACACAGCCATGAGTGCGGCACTTCGCCCATCTGGCTTGGCAGGGCACACGAGGCGGCCAAGGCTCAGGGCGTTGCAACCTTGCCAGTTACCCTGCCTTCTGATCCCAGAGCCAGGAGGGCTGGAGCGTGTCCTGGGGCTGCCTGCCAGAGCCTTACACTTTGTGCCCCATATGCCAGGGGCTGAGAGGAGAAGCCAGTCCTTCCAGGCACTCTCCCTCCTCCCCATCGTTCCTGGAAGGCTCCTTCTTGGTTTCTGCCAGGTGCAAAGGAAAGTCACTCTTTCTGAGACTGGTACCTGGTACAGTGTAGGAGGGTGCCCCAGAGATTCTGATCCAGTATGTGTGGGCAGGGCCAAGGTATGTATCTTCATCAAGAACCCCCTCATTTTTTTGTGGGGTCATTCTTAAAGAGCCTTAAGCCTAAGAAAAAAGCAGCAGCGTAGAGAGAGCTGGGTAGGGTGGCCACAAAGATTGCACTGCTCTAGGAAAGAAACAAGCCTTAATAACTTCCTCATTGCGCCTCTCCTTCCCTTTTTATACCTGGTCCTCAATTCCAACAGGCACCTCGGCTCTGTTCCCCCAACCCCTCTGCTGTTCAGAACAAGGTAGTAGTCACATGTGTACATAGTACCCTATCTGCCACATCCATATTCTTTAATTTGGAAGTGTCCCTGCATGCCCAGCACAGAACAAACTGGTGTGACACAAAGATAAAAGAGATGTACACAGTAGGTCTGCAGATATGTAAAGCCGCTGTAATACCATGCTATCACCAAGATGTGCTGGCGATGCAGTGAATGGAGAGAGATGGACCCTTTCTCTGGGCTCTTGTGGGAGGCAAGAAAAGTGAGCATAAGAATAGGTGATATTCTCCAGCAGCTTAAATTCAGCTTCCCCATGGTAACGGAGGGGGAGGGAGGGGGCTGACCCGGCCCGTTCGCCATCATATGAAGCAGAGAGCAGCGTCTTCCCGGTTCAGATGTGTGCAGTACTTCTTAGTTTGCACAGAGAGCCCAGACTAATAAATCCACCACTCAATTGCAATCCCCACAGCGTGTTTATAGGCAGCAGCTGACTTTTATCAGCTCGTTTGTTCTTTCATATAAGCAGAGTTTTATGAGGGTCTCCTGAGCTGGCTCATAACGCGATGAAACGGCTGCAAAACTCAACCATAAACCCCCGGCACCTGCCAAGCAGAGGATGCTGTTTTCCAGGCACATTTTGTCCAGCTGGCGGCTCTGTCCCCTTGCCCAGTTTGCATTTTTGCACTTGTCTCTTTAAACTTGGGTTTGTTTTTCAGCTCTCTGTGGCCTCTTTAAAGGCAACTGAAAAATGAGGGGTAGGAAAAAGAAACTAGAAAGTTACGTCTGTGCTAAAAATTATGTCTGGTTTATGTTGTCCTGAAAGCTGGTTTTGATCCCACTGCTGAAACAGAGAACAGGCTTCCCAGCCACACAAACGCCAGGGCTGGGGACTGGTGGACGGTGCCAGCCAAGCCCGTTAATACTTTGATTCTCTTTTGGGCCATTACTGTTTATGCTTGCCAAAGGCCCCAATCCTCCATTGTCAGTTCTGTAAATGCAAGGAACAGCTCCAGAGGCCTTTTCCCCAGATGGTCTTCAAGCATGACATCTTTTTCCAGCATTTCTAGAGCTCCCCCAAGAAAGGATATTTGAATGCCCTCTCTCCTCCAAATAAGGCAAGACCTGGCCTTTTTGAGGATGCTGGTTGACTGAGGTGGACTGGGTCCTTGGGAAAGCTTACAACTGCTTCCACAGAGCAGGCTGTCTATCTAGAAAATGCCTCATGGCCCCAGATTGCGTCCTCAGAATTACCTTTCTGTTTACAGGGTTTTGGTCAAGAGACCAGTAGGCCCAAAGAAGACCCCCAGGGCTGCCCTTCATGTGGCCCCATCTCTTCTTTCCCCAGGCCCCCCGTGAAGGTGGCTACCTGGGTGTGTGACCTATGCTTACAAGGGTCCTCCAACTAGGCCTAATGCTCTGCCATCACCCTCTTTAAATTCCTAGTAGTTTTTGAATAATAGACGGGACTTTGATATCACCTGGAGCCCTGCAAATGACATTGCCAGCCCTGCTTTGCTTCTCTCTGGTCCTACTGCAAGGAGCTGCCCCAGAGCTATGGACAGACCCCCTTTCTCCTCCCAAGTGCCAGTCCGAGCCTGTGGAGAGCAGGTTCTGTGCCTGTCCATGAGGAATCTGGCCATACTCCACTCCCCAAGGCTCTCATTACCCAGTCTTCTGGTCTCAGCCACTCCCCTCTCGTGACAGCATCTCTAAAATCCCGGAAGAGGCCTCTTCCAAGCCGAACTCGTCAAGTGTCGTCACCTACTCCTGGCCCTTCATCATCTTCCAGAAAAGATTTTAGGTTCATGCACACTGCTAGGAGGAAGCTGCCTGCTCTGATGGAGGGAATGAGGCCTCTGATAGAAAAGATGGCTGCTCACCCCCACCCCCTTCCCGAAGACAAGATACAGTTCCCTGCCACGAGAAAGGGAACCCACCTTTCCCCAAGCCCAACCGGGATAGCATCTACTCCATGGTGTCCTCTTATTCTCCTACTCAGAACAACCCTTCCTCAACCAGCATGTTCCTCATGTCTAGCGCTTCATTTCTTATGTCCATCCTTACGTCCGTACCAGCCCAGTGAGAGGATCAGCACCTCTGGGGATTGAACTGGATGGCAGAAATGCTGGGGAGACCTTTGCATCTTCCTGACCTGGAAAAGGTGGACCTGCCACGCCTTGTGGCTGGGGGTGGAGGTGCGGGGAGTAGGGGTGCTGGTCCTTGGCTGGCCCCTGGTGGCCATGGCCTCCGGTAAAGACATGGTGTCCTGGAAAGATCACGAGCTTTGGCAGAATACTGGCTCTACCACCTAGGACCGTGGGGCCTTGGCTTTACCTCTCTTTCTGTGAAATAAGGATAACACCTCACTGGACTGTTATGAAAAGTGCGTGCGTGCTAAGTCACTTCGGTCGTGTCTGACTCTCTGCAACCTGTGGACCGTAGCCCGCCAGGCCTTTCTGTCCATGGGATTCTCCAGGGAAGAATACTGGAGTGGATTGCCATACCTTCCTCCAGGGGATCTATTGAGCTTATTTCTTCAAAGCACAGAGAATTTAGGTCCACCACACAGTCGGTTCTTAGTAACTGTCAGTTTTATTCTGCCCCCCCTCCACCCTCTGAAGGACTTGAGGCCAAGGCCTTTTCCCCTGTTGCGTGCCAGCTGGGCTGAGGGTATGGTCCCTGGCTACTCGGGCCTGGGAGCTGGGCTGCTGATGGAAATGAAACAGTGCAGGAGTGGGCCCCTACCCCAATGACACGGAGCCACAGGCCAGGCGACGCAAAACATCCTGCCTTCCCAACCCTGCCTGGCTTGGGTTCCCAGACCCACCCGGCATTACCACACCAACGGAAACGGTGGTTGCCGTATGGTGGTTGCTATTCCAGCCAAACCCCAGGACTGTGGCGACAGCCCTAACTGGGCCCGGCCACCACATCAAGGAAACAGCTCCACCCTCTTTTCTGCGCCCCCTCCCACCTCAGGCTTCCCCGCCCTTCTCCTTCCCAGAGAAGCCAGGGCGGAGCCTCCCCCTGGGGCCGGGGTCAGCCTCTGGCCCCTGTGGCTGCTGCTACTGGTGCTGTGTAGTGGAGAAGGTTCTGGACAAGGAGTCGGGACATCTGCCACTTGCCCCAGTGGGACCCTAGCAGGTGACACAACGTCTCAGGCCCCTAGTGTCTCCATCAAAAAGGCAAGAACACAGCAGGGTGGTGGACAAAAGTTTCAACTTCACAAGGATTCTGCTGCTGCCAGAATTAAATGGGCTGGACTTCCTGGGTGGTCCAGTGATTAAGAATCCACCTGCTGGGCTTCCCTAGGGCCTCAGTGATAAAGAATCTGCCTGCCAATGCAGGAGACACAGTCCGATCCCTAATCTGGGAAGATCCCACATGCTGTGGAGCAACTAAGCCCGAGCACCGCAACTACTGAGCACTGCAGCTACTGAAGCCCACGTGCCCTAGGGCCGGTGCTCCACGGCAAGGGAGGCCGCTGCAGTGAGAAGCCCAGGCACCCATCAAAGTGCAGCCCCCGCTCGCCGCAGCCAAGAGAAAGCTAGCAGGCATCAACAAAGACCCGGCACAGCCAAAAATAATACTTATTTTTTAAAAGAACTAGATGGGCTGATGTAAAAGAAGTTCAAGTCATATACAAATAGAAGTGATGTTCCTCTGAGGAGCAGCAGGGTGTGATGGAAAGAAGAGGGATTTGGGAATCCACCAGGATTATACTATAATCACTTTATTGAGCAGTTTCTCCTCTTCAGACTTACGTCTTGTGCTTTCAGATCCATTACAACCATCTGTGAGGTAAATATATGTTCCTGGTTTTACAGATAAGGAGACTAATTTAGACAGGTCAGGTGATTTGACTCCCCAAGGTCACATAGCTGATCTGGGCTTTAATCCTTGAGGAACTCCTGGAACAATTTGCTACATAGCCATCTGAGACAGCCCTGGCCAGTGTCCTTAGACCGGTCAACAAGACCTCTCTGTGCCTCAGTTTCCTGCTCTGTGCAGTGAAGACCTTCTGTTCCTCTGACGGGCGCTGGGAGGAAGTGAGCCCAGGAGTGGAGTGGAGCTGGTACAGAGCAGGGCGGGAGGGATGCTGACTGCTCCCCACGCCTCCCACCCCACCCAGCAGTGGTTCCCAGCAAGGCTTGCGACTCCCCATTGCAGGCAGGGCTTCCGGGGACTGCTCAATGAGTGAAGTCTGGCTCAGGTGGGAGATTTGTCATTTCCCGGCTACACTTGGCAACTCTTGAGAGGCAAAGCCAGTGGATGTGAGCCACCGAGCTGCCCAGGGTGGTCTGGGACCTGCCTCACTTCTGTCACTAGTCACTGAAATCTCCATCACACTCCATGAGTCACGCAAGCACCAGAATTCCACACCACTTCCACTGCTTGAAAGAAAGTGTACCCAGTGACAAGCCCCATAGACCTGTTTGTGAGAATAACCAGCACCTCCCTTGTGAGTTGTAGACCCCAGTGCACTAATCCAAGGCTCAGGGTCTGAGGAGGGAGGGCACTTCTTTACAGCCAAGGACCCCAGTCTAGCACAGTAGGTCCCCTACATAAATTCCCCCCTTCAAGTTGCAAACTTTCAAAGATGTGAACATGTGTCTAGTAACGTAAGTTAGTTCATGTGTCTGTAAGATTGCTATACTGTAAGATTAAAAATGTTTATTTTGTGTGTCTGTTTTTTATCTATTTGTGTGAAAAGTATTATAAACCTGTTATAGTACAGTTCTATATAGCCAACTGTGTTAGTTGTGTGTGTAGACTTTTTTGGACTTATGAACAAATTGGACTTACAAACATGCTCTCAGAATGGAACTTGTTTGTACACAGGGGACTTAATGCAGCTTCCTCCACCTAGTTCCCCTTGGCCGAGCTGCTGCCCCGGAAGGAGACAGGCAAGAGGTGGAGTGGCCGTCCTTTAGATCCCGTGTAACTCCAACCAAGCGAGGAAGAAGCTGTCTCTCCCTCGGGATTGAGACCAGTGGGTCACTTGGGGAGCTTTATAAAGCACTGATGCCTATGCCCACGCCCAGATTCTTGTTTAATTGGCTGAGATGTAGGCATTGTAAAAGCGCCCTCTCCCTATGAGTTTAATATGCAGTGAAGGCAGAAAACAGCTGCTTTGATCCAGTTCATTCACTGAAGAATCTTGTTTTTGAGCGTCAGCCTGTATTGTGCATTGTGCTAAGCTCTGAGTGGACAAGAGTCTGGGTCTGTACCCTCACGGGTCCTGTATTCTAGTGGGGAGACAAAATAAGTGAGCAAGGGGATAATGGCAGGTGGCAATAAGTGCTGTAAGGGACAGGGATCAGTAATGCAATGAAAGAAATAGGTATTGTCTGCGGCTTCAGTTCTCAAAGTGTTGTCTGGGGACTCTGAGACTGTCAGGTCATCTGCAAGGCAGAAACATGTTATAACACTGTGGTTCCTTGGTACCCATGGGGGGTTGATTCCAGGACCCATGAGGGCACCAAAATCCACAGGTACTCAAGTCCCTTATATAAAACAGCATATTATTTGAATATAACCTGCTCACATCCTCATGTACACTTTAAATCATCTCTAGATTACTTATAATACCTGATACAGCGTAAATGGTATAATGGTTGCCAGGGAGACAAATTCAAGTTTTACTTTTTGGAACTTTCTGGAATTTTTTTCCCCAACTATTTTCAATCCTTGGTTGGCTGATTTTGCAGATGCAGAACTGTGGGTACAGAGGGTTGATTATACTAAGATACTGTTCACCTTTTCTACTCTCACGTTCTTCCTAGTGTGCAATGGAGATTTCAGATACTCTGAGTGTGTAATGACCTTCTCACTCTGACAGCTACTGAGGCTGTGTGTTCCACTGTTTTAAAACATTCTTATATTTAATGTCTCTTTTGGCAAATGTTGATAGTTACAAGCCATGTGAACACAAACACAAGCTCTTTGGGGTCCTCAAATTTTAAGAATATAATGGAGTCATGAGCTATTTAAAATCCTAAAATATGATGCTGTTTAAGTGCCACACTCATTATGCCAGCAAATTTGGAAAATTCAGCAATGGCCACAGGACCGGAAAAGGTCAGTTTTCATTCCAATCCTAAAGAAAGGCAATGACAAAGAATGCTCAAACTACCATACTATTGCACTCATCTCACATGCTAGCAAGGTAATGCTCAAAACCCTTCAAGCTAGGCTTCGACAGTACATGAACCAAGAACTTCCAGATATACAACCTGGGTTTAGAAAAGACAGAGGAACCAGCGATCAAATGCCAACATCCACTGGATAATTGAAAAAGCAAGGGAATTCCAAAAAAACATCTGCTTCATCGACTACTCCAAAGACATTAACTGTGTGGATCACAGCAAACTGGAAATTTTTTTAAGAGATGGGAATACCAGACCACCTTACCTGCCTCCTGAGAAACCTGTATGCAGGTCAAGAAGTGACAGAACAGGTCATGGAACAATGGACTGGTTCAAAATTGGGAAAGGAGTACATCAAGGCTATACACTGTTACCCTGCTTATTTAACTTATGTGCAGACTACATCATGCGAAGTGCCAGCCTGGATGAATCACAAGCTGTAATCAAGATTGCTCTGAAAAATATCAACAACTTCAGATATGCAGATGATACTGCAAATGGCAGAAAGTGAAGAGGAACTAAAGAGCCTCTTGATGAAAGTGAAAAAGGAGTGTGAAAAGGCTTGCTTAAAACTCAACATTCATGCTTGGGACTGGTGCAAGGAGAGGACCCAGAGAGATGGTATGGGGTGGGAGGTGGGAGGGGATTCATGTTTGGGAACGCATGTACACTTGTGGTGAATTCATGTCAATGTTTGGCAAAACCAATACAGTAATGTAAAGTAAACTAAAGTTAAAATAAAAATTTTTTTAAAAAAAAGAAAAAAAAAAACTCAACATTCAAAAAACTAAGATCATGGCATCCAGTCCCATCACTTCATGGCTAATAGATGAGGGAAAAGTGGAAATAGTGACAGATTTTATTTTCTTGGGCTCCAAAATCACTGCAGATGGTGACTGCAGCCATGAAATTAAAAGATGCTCATTCCTTGGAAGGAAAGCTATGACAAACCTAGACAGCATATTAAAAAGCAGAGACATCAATTTGCTGACAAAGATCTGTCTAGTCAGAGCTATGGTTTTTCCAGTAGTCATGTACAGATGTGAGAGTTGGACCATTAAGAAGGCTGAATGTAGAAGAATTGATTATTTCAAATTGTGGAGTTGGAGAAGACTCGAGAGTCCCTTGGACAGCAAGGAGATCAAACTAGTCAATCTTAAAGGAAATCAGTCCTGAATATTCATTGGAAGGACTGATGATGAAGCTGAAGCTCCAATACTTTGGCCACGTGATGTGAAGAGCTGACTCATTGGAAAAGACCGTGATGCTGGGAAAGATTGAGGGCAGGAGAAGGGGGCAACAGAGAATGAGATGGTTGGATGGCATCACCAACTCGATGGACATGAGTTTGAGCAACCTCCGGGAGATGGTGAAGGACAGAGAAGCCTGATGTGCTGCAGTCCATGAGGTTGCAAAAGAGTCGGACATAACTTTAGTGACTGAACAACATCAACAATGATGGAGCCATGAGACCAAAAAGTTTGAAAAATGCTGATCAAGTGGACAAGGCTTCCAGAGGGTGCTGAGGTGGGGAACCAGTTTGATAAGTCCAAGGAAGAGCAGAAAGGCAAGGGAACCAGGGTGAAGAAAGAAAGGGGTTGTTGGGAGATGAGGCTAGAGGGAGAGATAGAGACCAGGCATGCAGGGATCTGGAGGGAGGAATACTTCAGGCAGAGGAGGACTCGGAGGCTGTCCAGGTGTGAGATAAAGTTCGAGCTAGGATAACAGCTATGGAGATTGAGTGAAGTTAATCCAGAGAGGGAAGGTGGAGTTAATGGGTGTTGTGTTAGTCATTCAGTAGTGTCTGACTCTTAGGGACTCTGTGGACTGAAGTCCGCCAGGCTCCTCTGTCCATGGGATTCTCCAGGCAAGAATACTGGAGAGGGTTGCCATGCCCTCCTCCAGGGGATCTTCCCAACCCAGGGATTGAACCCATATCTCCTGCATCTCCTGCGTTGGCTGATGGATTCTTTACCATAAGCACCAACTGGGAAGCCCAGAGTCAACAGGATCTGGTGATAAATCAAATGTAGAGCATAGAGAAGGATGGCTCTGGCTCGATGGCCATTCATGAAGGCAGGGGCCACAGGAACTGGATGAGTTTTAGGGTGGGTGGTGGAGGACAGGGTTGGGGATGTCCCTCTGGCTTTAGGAGAGATGGGTTTGGATGTCACTGGAGGAGTCAGGAACTACAGTGACTAAACTTTGGGAGAGTGTGTGCAGAAAGACAAGGTACCTGAGGAGCTTTGCTGGGGAACCCCAGGCTGCAGGACATGGCCCAAGTTGATGTCAGAGCAAGTCAGGGGAGAACTGAAAGGTCCTGGGGGCCAGGAGCCAAATAAGAAGACCACTTCAAGAAGGAAGGAAGGTCTGGGCTGGGAAGAGTGCAGAGGAGTCATGTGGGATGAGGCTGGCCGAGTAGGAAGAACTTCTTGGGCTGGGTTGGGAGGAATGCTAATTTGCAGCAGGGCTGAAGGATGAAAAGAGATGTGTGGAAGTGATGCACACAGAAAGACTTTCAGGAAGGAAAGGAGGAAAATGGCCTGAAGGAGATGCAGAGGGGTCTTTTACAACGGAGGAGACAGGACCTTTTTGTGTAGGCTGGGAGGGGATAGTTGATGGCACCAAGTCCCTGATCTGGTGGTGAGGCTGGTTCAGGACCTTGGGAGGGAAGGACAGAAAGAGTCACAGTGAGTTGGGGGGGAGGGGGTGTGGCAAGTGGAGGGAGGGTCATCTGGGTGGCAGGCAGTGGGCAAGGTGGTTTGCGACTAGGTTTGTGAAGGGCCGATTAGGCAGGTGGTGGGTTGGAGAGGGAAGGGCAAGTTTGGACAGCCACCAAGGATGCTGGGTGAGGAAGCTGCTGGGCTCAGCAGCAAGGCTGGACTTGAGACTTCTCTTCCCTCACCCAGAGTAGACCCGGGGGACTCAGAAAACACCAAATAGGTTGGCTTTAAGCAGTGATTCCCCTCTAAGAGCTCCTCATATGTTTCCCCAGATGTTTTCCCATTATTTTCACCCTATTGAGGGGAAATGCACAGAAGAGGAGTGGAAATCAACATTATGACTTGATGTGGGGGAAGAGCAGAGAAGTCCTCAAAATGCATCTGAGAGCAGCCAGGATCGTAAGGCAGAAACCCTGGTTCCTTGAACCAGACCATCGGGCGGCAGTGACTTGACGGTCCTCCCCCTTCCTCCCCGCGTTCATGGCTCTCTTCCTCCCACCACCAGCCTTGACACCTCCCTCTCTTCTGCCTTCTGGTCCCCCTACCCCTGCCCCGGCTTCAGCATCTCAATCCCCAAGATGGCAGCACTGTCCAAGCCTCTCACAAGTCTGTCCTTGCCCCTCCTTCCTGACTGCTGGGACTACTGCTGGCCTCTGCTTCCAGCCTCTCCTTCCAGTCCACCCTCTGCCAAGAGGCTTGTTCTAGAATATACGTAAATCTAACCACGTATCTTCCGACTCCTGAAGTCTTTCATAGATTGCCAGCGTGTCTAGGTAGAGACTCAGGCTCTTCAGGATGGTGTTCCAGGCCCCTCATTGGCCCAGAGCTCCTCGGGTATCCTCTGCCCCCATGCTTTTGTTTAAGGGGATTCTCCTGAGGGGGAAGCCCTGTTCCCTTTTCCCACATTTCAGGGCTCAGCTGAAACATCACCTCCTCCGTAAAGTCGGCGTTGACCACCTAGGCTGAGTTTCCTCCCTCATCTAAGTCCCTGTAGTGCCCTGCACTCCAGTAGCATCGCCCCTCCCAAGTGTGATAGCAGGCTGTTCTTACATCTGTCTCCTTCCCCTGGACAGGGGCCAGGGTGGATCCTCTGTTATGTTCCATCAAGGAACAGAGTTTGGAGCCTTGTGGGTGTTGAATGAATGAGTCAATATTCTCCTGGATCTTGTGTCATCAGTGTGGGAACCACTGCTAATAGTTATCTTTATTTTTCTTAATGTGTCATTCAGTTTTATACAACCAAATGCACAGGGATTCAAAGACCCAGGAGGTGGGCTTTGCAGAGTATATGGAAAAGGATTCTTGGGAGCCTGCACAGGGGACCACCAGCACCTGGCTTCCTGGTGTGCCTGCAGAAGCTCTCCATGAGGCCATTCACCAGGACCCCATTCACCAGCTGGGTCTCTGGACAACTGGGACCAAGAAGCACTGATCTCTGGGAAGCCTGAAAGAGGTAGCCATCAGTCACCAACTCAGGCTGGCCCATGGCTGCCCTGCCAGAGGCAGGGGACTGACTGCATGAAATGAATCCTGCTCCAAGAGGCCCTGGCTCCCCGTGTCTGCGTGACAGCCCGGACGGTTAAGATGGTTGTGCATAGTCACATCTGCAGGTAATTTCTTCATCCATCTGCATTGGAACAGATCTCATTCAATTAATTAGAACAACACCCACTGTCCCAGCGCCATCTCTCAGGCAGGAGGGGCCCTAGTATCCCCCGGACAGCACATTGCTCAGGCTGTCGGAACCCACACTCTTCTAGCAGGTTCTAATTGCATTAGGAGTAACCATGAGGTCAGCGGGCATGCTTGTTACGGACGGCCTGGCCTCCAGCCGCCTGGGTGCGTGCACAAGGAGCCCCAAGGCCGTGCTGCCTGACATTTGCAATCGTTTAATGGGAATAAGTTCCATCTCTGAGCTCTGCTCAGCCTTTCATTCAGCAGCCAAACTGTCCACCCCGGATAGGACATAAATCCTGTTGGCAAGTCACTGGGCCAGCTCTCCTCCTTGAGTTGCTTCTTCCCTGTAGCTTGCCAGGGGCAGCTGTTTGCACCCCAGCTTGGGAAAGACCCCAGGAAACTGATGGGGTGCAGGGGAGAGAGACCACGGCAGTAGGAGCCAAATTCCAGAGGACTAGTCCAGGTTGAGTGAGTTACTTAACTCTCTGAGCTTTGGTTTCTCACTTGTCAAAAGGGGATGATAACTTACTTCTCTTAATTATTCTAAGAATCAAAGGCCTTGACTATGCCAGACACCCTATAGATACACAGTGCTTCTTTCCCGCTCTGAACTAGCTATATGTGGTGACTATATGTAACCCCTGGGCTTCGCTTTTCTCATATGTAAAATGAGACTATGATAGAGCCCATTTCATATGACCACTGTGAGGGCTGAATGATGTAACCTGTGCAAAGTGATTAGAAAGGGGCCTGGCATGTGGCACTTAGTACCTGTCAGCTGTCATTGTTTTCACTTCTTTGTAGGACACAGTTATAGGGGAAAGGTCTGGTCAATACATCATTTAGGGGCTTTGGAGGTTAATCCTCTCTTGGCGGAGTCTGAGCTACACTGCAGTTTGGGAGGAGAAACAACGAGTGGGAGGGCTGAGTTCCAGACTGACCAAATGTCCTGTTCATTTAATGAATATTTATGGAGGTACTACTATGTGCCAAGCACTGGGCTAAAAATATAGTGTTGATAGGAATGCCTACACAGGTTTCTGTCATTTGTGTGGTCTGGTGATTTTCTCTTCACCGGGTTATTCATTTAAAAAAAAAAAAATCATCAGTGAAAGGAAAGAGGCTCCTTGACACCACCCTAGCTGAGTTTCTGGGGTATTTCAAGGGACTCAGGTCCAGGGTGACTGCTTTCTAGGATCTTCCTCTGTTTATGCCTTCCTCTCTTTTCTAGTGGTAGCTGGATTTCTCCAGGGGTGCTGTCCTAATTCCCCTCTGGACTGGACCACGTGGCCTGTCCTTAGCTCCTGACGCTTTGTCACTAGCGATGCATGCCTTGAAGTTGCCCGGTTCTTTGTCCATGACTGAGGGAGGACATGCACTGTATCTCTTGCTTCCTGCTCTTCTCCAGAACCTAGTGGATGCCCGGTGTGGAGTAGACGCTGGACAGATAACTGTCGAACAGAAGGCTGAGGCATGGACTTTGGGCCTGTGGCCAGATGTAGGACTGGGGCCTCTAACAGGTAACCTACCTCCACTTTGGACAGCTCCTTGGCCTCCCCTCTTGCCCAGTCCCTGTAGAATGTCTCTGGGGCCAATGATTTCACTGTCTTCCTCTGGTTCCCTTTCCAGATGCTAAGCCCTGTTGGTCAGGAAGTTTTGCCCAATATCTGCCCAAATCTCTAGGAATAACTTAAGCCTGTTGTCCCAGAGCCAGGCAGCTCAGGAGGCAGACGAGCGTCCTCCCTGAAGGCCTCTCCTTGCTCCCCGAAGGATAAGACTGCACAGGGACCAGAACAGGAAAGCGAATGGGGCTGGGGGTGGGGGTTGGAAACAGGACTGACAAATGTCAAGCACATGTTCCCGAGGAAATAGGATGTAGTTGTGGTGAGCGGGGCTTGGCAGCGGGGGCCTGCATCTGACCAGAATCTTAAGAGCTTTCCTGGCGGAGAGGTGCTGGCAACGAACGAAGAGGGGTGAGCTCTCACCATTTGGGGTGTGGGGCATCAGGGATCATGGAATGCCTGCCTGGTGGAGTCTGGCCGGGTGTCTCCAGAGACTCAGGTTTTCCCTGTCATGGACCAGGACAATTTGCCACCACCCGGCAGGCCGTTGAGAAGGGGCCTCTAGTAGGGGTAACTCCGTAAGAAGGAAGGGGCCCATTCTCAATCCATGCTTGGGTGCGTGCTAAGTTGCCTCAGCCGTGTCTGATTCTTTGCAACCCCAGGGACTGTAGCCTGCCAGGCTTTTCTGTCCATGGGATTCTCTAGGCAAGAATACTAGAGTAGGTTGCCATGCCCTCCTCCAGAGGATCTTCCCAACTCAGGGGTCAAACCCATGTCTTTTATGTCTCCTACACTGACAGGCGGGTTCTTTACCACTAGCGCTGCCTGGGAAGCCCCATTCTCAGTCCAGGTCAGTCCCAAAGGCAGAAGCACCCCCTCAACCCCCCTCCCCCCGCCACCCAGCAGGACCTCAGACAGGTCACTGTGTCCTCTCCTCTCTGCCCTCACCCTGGTGTTCACTGTCGCCTCCGCTGCACAGGCCTCATGCAGCTCAGAGGGATGAAGCAAAAACCTCACAAGGGCCCAGGGAACACCAACCCACACACTCCTTCCTGCCTCTTCACATCCTAAAGGGCTGTTTTCCATCTCTCTGGTTTTCCCAAAGTCACACTAGTTACTCCAGCAGAGGGTGGAGGGACAGCTCTGGGCCAGGAGGCAGGTGACTTGCAGTCAGTTTCCAGCTTTCTGTGACCCTGGGCCAGTCTCTTCTGTCTGAGCCTTGAGTTATTCCCCTGCACAGAGTGGCCAAGGGCAAGGATATTTAAATGCTTTTGGTTCTTTACAGTAATGGACCCTTCAGTATTTTGGTGAAAAATCTGAGTTGGAATGTCAATGTATAAAGCACATAAAAGCAAAACTGCTCTAGTTGGAGTTGGGGAGGGCCTGGGGTCCCATCCGCTCAGCCTCCCACAAACCGAAGACCAAAAACCACAGGACCATGGGACCTCTAAGAGACTTACTGCCCTCAAGTTCAACTGGGGCTCCTAAGTGGGTTAGGACTGGGAGGTATAAGGGCAGCGCTATCGACTAGAAAGGTATCAACAACTAGTTCAACTGCAGAGATGGGGGAGGCTAGGCTCGTTGTGCTTTGATCACAAAATAGAAGTAGCTTTCTGCGACGGTCCCAGCTCCAGCTGATGGAGCACTAGAGCAACCCGCCTTCCTCCTGAAGCTAGGCGTAGAAGGAGACAAGTCCCTAGGCTTTCCTCCGGAGGGGCTGGGGACACACTGCCTGGAGTCGGGAGATCGATCTGTTGGCCTCCCAGAGGCCGGCGCCTTGTGTGGGCATAGCAGGTGTGGAGGAGAGCTCCAAGCACGAGTGCCCCTACCAAGAAGTGGCTCAAGTGCTCGGTCGAGCCTTGCCCTCTCCAGGGGGACTGACTTTGAGACACCCGACCAGACCTTGCCTCCAGCCTCTGCTCCGGAAACCCCCTCATTCCACCGTGTCTGCTTAATCCCTGTTCACAGCAGGCTGACCTCCCGCCTCCGTGGCCTCACACTGCGCCTGCCCCAGAGTCTCGCAGGCCTCCTTCGAAAAATAAATAAATACTTTCTCCATTATCCCATTAACAGCTTCACAGGTTTTTCTGCTATTAGTTCCCAACTCCGGTGAAAGTGGAAACACGTGTCCTGAGGAGCCTCGCTTGCCCTCCAGCCGCTATGGGGCTGGTGCTAAACTCCAGGTGCGTGCTGGGCCCGTCCACCTGCAGCCTCCCACTGTGGAGAGGTGGGGTCAGAACTGGCTCTGCTCCCCCAGCCTCAAGTTCTGCCAACCTCAGCATATAGCAGCGCCCCACCCCCCTCAACACACACACACACACACACACACACACACAGAGACACACACACACACATACCCCGGGTATGCCTCAGCTTTTGTGCACTGCTCCTCAAAGGTGGTGCATCTTCATACAAAGCTCTGGACCTCTCTGGACCTCAGGTTCTTTCTCTTTTTTTATTTATTTATCTGGCTGCAGCACATGGGATCTTCAGTCTTCACTGCGGCCCGCGGAATCTTTAGTTGCTGCATGTAGGGTCTAGTTCCCTGATCAGGAATCAAACTGGCCCCCCTGCACTGAAAGCTCGGAGTCTTAGCCACTGGATCATTAGGGAAGTCCCAGATCCTTTTTTCAAAGGGAGTTTATAATCCCTGGCTTGCAAGATTGGAGGACCAAAATAACCTGAGAGAACAAAGTGAAGTGAAAGTAACTCAGTTGTGTCCGGCTCTTTGCGACCCCATGGACTACACAGTCCATGGAATTCTCCAGGCCAGAATACTGGAGTGGGTGGCCTTTCCCTTCTCCAGGGGATCTTCCCAACCCAGGGATTGAAGTCAGGTCTCCCGCATTGCAGATGGATTCTTTACCAGCTGAGCCACCAGGGAAGCCCCCTGAGAGAACAAGGGATGGTCTTAAAAGTCACAGAGTGCTTTACCAGCTGGTAGGGTGTTTGGGAAATATTTTATTTTTCTGACCTTTGCTCCTACAGGTTTAAAAAAGGAAGTGGCTAGGCCTTCCCTATAGCGCAAGACAGGCCTTTGGTGGCTCAGACTGTCTAGCTTAGGCTCGCCGACCTCTCTATGAGCACACCTCAGTCTACTCCCTACGGCCAGAGCTCCCTGAGAAGGCTCCAGGTGCCGGGTCATCAGCTCCTCAAGGTGGGCCAAGCTGCCTGGAGGCCCCACCGAACACCCCCGCAGTGCCCGGCACAGGCCCTGGTCCAGAGCAGAGTCAGGCCGGGAGCTGGGGGTGTGCTTGTCTCTTCTGTCTATCTCTTGGCCCCTTTCTCTCCTCCTCTGCTTATGGCCCCAGGGGAGGGGGCCCGGGAGAGGTAAGGCCTGCACTTCCACCCAGGTGTGCAAGAGTGTGGGCTGTTTCTGGCTGCCCACTGGGCACCAGGCTGCCCTATTCGCCTGGGCAGAGCCTGACAGCAGCTGGCATTCGTCTGCAACGCCTGTGAGGTCACTGCTCTGCCTTCCTGTTTCTAATAAACTAGGACTAAGTCTGGCTCAAGTCATCTCTGAAACCCTCTGTCCCTTGGCTCCCACTCTGGTGCCCCTCCCAGTCCCTCCCAGTCCCCCAGCCCTGTCTCATGTCTCTCTTTTTTCTTTTTTGAATACTTGTTTATTTACTTGGCTGTGCTGGGTCTTAGCTGTGGCACATGGACTCTGTTTTTCTCTTTTTGTTGTTGCAGAATGTGGGATCTAGTTCCCTGACCAGGGATCGAACCCAGGCCGCCTGCATTGGGAGCACGGAGTCTTAACCTCTGGACCACCAGGGCAGTGTCCTGCTTCACTTCTCTTGACTTTGAGCTTTGTGAGATAGGGAGGATGTCTTGTGATCCCTAGGCGAGTAGTGTTGCCCAGGCCTTGGAGTCAGCCGTGCTCCATCCAGTGCTGAGTTTGCACTATGGCTCTCTTCTTGATGAGCTGTTTAGCCTTAGACAAAGGCCCCGACTTCTCTGTACCTCTAATTTTCTCATCTTTAAAGTGCAGGCAGCACACTGGTTTGCTGCGAGGATCTAGCGAGATGATGTGTTAACAGAGTACCTGGCACTTTGCAAGCCCTCTGAGGAATAAGCTGTTGGTTACTTTCTCCCATCCCTGCAACTCAGCCCAGGCCTGGTGAAGTAAGCAAATGTCCTGTTCCAGGCCCCAGCTCCCCAATTCCCCAGCCCCTCCTTCCGATTCCAGGCCAGGTGAGAGATGCTGTCAGCTCTGCCAGAGTGTGGTTCCTGGCCCAGGAAAGGTTTCCAGACACCTGGGAGCAGTGGGATGACTATGCCCAGGAAGCCTCTCAACCTCGGCCTCTCAGCAGACAGCACCCTGGGGCTCATTCCTGGACTGGGAGCTGGATAAACCTACCTGCACCACTGAACTTGGCCTCAACGTCCCGTCTGAGTTGGCGCAACTTATCAGTGCCCAGCTCCTCGCTGCAGGTCCATGCCACCTGCACGGCAGCGTCCGGCCTTCCTTTCCTTGCCTATCCGAAGCAGGAGGTCCCTTTTCACCCATCAACCAGCCACTCTTGCCCCCTTGGTTCCTCCAAAAGTTGCAGGACCAGGGCATTGAACCAGGGCATTCTGCCACCTCTGAGCTGCTAAGCCCCTCTCCACGTCACCCTTGGAGCAGGTGAAGTAAGGCTGGGGACTGGCTGAGGGCCACCTGTAACCCACTGTCTCTTGTCTTGGCCAATGTTGGTCCTCACGGGAGCAGGTGAGGGCTGAATCTTATCACCCTGGGATTCTGGGCTCTGCGATCAGGGGCTGGGGGCCTTTGGGGAGGGTCTTGGGGCCAGCTAAATACTTTGGCCTCAGGTTCCATGCAGGCCAGGATGGGGGTGGGCAGGCCCAGCCCTTTCTTGCCAGACACTGGTGGGGGGCTGGGCTTGGCCTTGTGGGGGAGCTGGCCTGAACAGAGCAGAAGCAGGGGCTGGGCCACCTGATCTCCTGTGAGCCCAGAGGCTACAATTCCTGAGTGCCTCTCCCCTCTGAGCAGCTCTCCTGGGAAAGCTGGCAGGTCTGGGTCAAGGGGAGGGAGTCTGGTATGGACCATATTCAGGGGCGGATTAGCTGAGGGAACTGCTCCCACCAGCAGGGAGGGGAGAGATAAAGCCTGGGAGCTGGAGAAGGGGGCCTCAGCACGGAGACATTCCCTCCCCTGACCCCAGGCCCGTGCAGAGCCGTGTCTGTGTTGGGGGAGGGGGTTGCCCCCTTTCCCAGGGTACTGGCCGGCCCTGGAGCCCAGCACTTTCTCAGGCCCTTTATTAAATTTCTCAGGAGCAAGAGGGGAGGTTATCCCTCCCCTTCTTCCCCAGGCTCCCCTCCTTTTGTCTCCCTCCCCAGGAGGGTCGGAAAGGAGCTTTTCTCATTATTGTGGTTATTAAAAAATAAATGAGCCAGGGACAGAGACACACGTGCAGAGACAGAGAGACTGAGAGACAGGCAAGCAAAGAGAGACAAAGAAAAGACAGACTGACTGAAGAGGGAGCTGGGAAGACAGAGACAGAAGGAGGCTGGCGCAGAGACCTTGAGAGCCCAAGAGAAATAGATGGAGAGATCAGGGCTGCTTGGGTGTAGAAGGGAGAAAGGAGGCTTTGGAACTTTTAGCTGCATTTCATGTCACACCTGTACACAGCTGTGTGGCCTGGGGCAAGCTTCTTTACCTCTCTGGGCCTCACTTATCTCATCTGCAAAATGGAAATAATAACTTAGTTTGTAGCATCACCTTGAAGCATAGAAATAACATCTGTCCAATGCTGAGTGCAAAGCCTAGAGCTTAATGGGTGCTCAAAACACGGCCTTATCATGTTACATGTTCTGTGCTTATGTATGGGCTGCAGGACAATGGCAGAGAGAACTAGGTGGTGCCCGGGGAAGCGCCCAAGGTCCATGGGCCAGGGCTGGGAGTGTTAGAACGCCTCACCCAGGGAACGACTGTTCAGGGATCTGGTACCCACTCCTTGTTCCTCATTTCACTCCTCTGAGCCAATTCTTGATTCCTAAGCAGGAAGGAAACTGGAATCAGAGGCTGTCCATCTCAGGCTGTTTTCCTTTCTCTCCTAAATGAAAAGCTTTGGAAGCAAACAGACCTGGCATCGAATTCCAGAAACGTACTGTTAAGTTTTTTAAGGGCAAAGGGCTAATAATGTTTGGGTTTTCTTTTTTTTTTTTAATTGAGTTATAAAATTCTCTTATAAAACCCGCTCACTTTGAGTATACAACTCAATGATCTTTAAGTAAATGAACAGGGTTGTGCTACCATCACCCCAGGCCAATTTTAGAACATTTCCTTCACCCCCAAATTATCCTTCATGCCTGTGTAAGTCTCTCTGAACTCCAGGCACCTACTCATCTGTTTTCTCTCTCTGTGGATCTGCCTTTTCTGGATATTTCCCATGAACAGGATCATGTAGTGGGTGGTCTTTGGCGTCTGACTTCTCTCACTTAGCGTCGTGTTTTGAGATGCACCTGTGCCGAAGCAGATAGCAGGCCTCCGCCCTCTTCTCACTGCTTTGCAGTCTTCTGTTGATGAGTACACCCTGCGTTGCATTTCATCCACCAGCTGATGGATGCTCAGGCTGTTCATAGGGTATTTTAAGGGTTAAATAAGATAGTGTATGTAAAGTGACTAGATCAATGAATATCAGATCATTTTAAATAGATTAAGAGGTGAGAGAGAGAGAGAGATTTCCTTGCAGGCTTACCCAGCAGCAGTCAAGAGGCGGGAGCTTTTTGTAGTAACTTATTCTCACGTCACCACCCTGGAGTTATCCTCTCTGCTTTAGGGAGAAGAAAACCACCCCCTTGGAGGACTGTCTGTGGTCACACCCAGTAAGTGTAGCTGGGACTGTGGGCCCCGGCCCTGCGGCAGCCACTCCACTGTCCAGGACCTGCCCTTGGGCCCCCCAGGGAGCACCAGGGTAGGGCTGGAATTCCAGCCAGCCCCAGCTCTCAGTGCCCAGCACGCCCAGCCCAGCGCGTTTACTCCACCCACTGGGGCCTGCTGCTGCTTAACCTCCAAATCCCCGCTGCCCCACCCCACCCCCATGTTTCCCCTCTCCTCTCCGTCCCTGCCCCTGCGGAGTCTCCAAGCATGGCCCATCTGCTGTGTCAGGCACTGCCTCACCATCTACTTTCTTTAATCTTCCACAACCCTTGAGCATTGGTGTGAAGGCTCAGAGAGGTTCGGAAACTTGCCCAAGATCACACAGTGTGCAAGTGGTGGAACCCAGATTCCAGTGTCTCCGTCTGTTTGACTCCCAAGGCCATTCTCTCTCTCTCTCCCTCTGCTCCCCTCCCTTGCAGAGGCTGGAGCTCCACATCTGGCTCCCAAGTGACCCCCCCCAGGAGGGAAGGCAAAGGCCTGGGGACTCTGTTTGCGGGGAAGGGGGGGGTGGGCAGAGGGACAGAACTGGCCTTCTTCCCTCCAAGTCGGCTCAGAGGCCCTATCTAGGGTGCCCGGGCGCTGAGCTGCCCTCTTCTGTCCTCCTAGCTTCTTTTGGGAGACAATGTGCTTCTCATTAGGCTGGTGTTGGGTTTTGCAAACCACACGGTCTAATTGTGAAGCGTTGGGGGTGTAAGTGCACATCTCGTGTGAGAAGAGCAGTCAGGCCTCTCCCACCTCTTGCAGAGGGGGGCTTCCAACACACTGGACACAGCTGTGCCCCAGCCCTCACGGAGCGCCAGCCCAGAGGGGCATGGAAGGGGCTTCCTAAGAGAAAGAAAACCTTTTGAGCAGGGGCCAATGGGAGAGAGACCAGGCCCACAGTCTTCATCTGCATCCACCCGGGGATGGAAGAGACAACCGGCTCCAGGCTCCTCTAGTTACCTCCCCTCTGATTAGGGCTCCCCAAGGGCAGGGTTGGGCCCCCTCAGGACAGTCTCCCAGCCCTGGGGCTCCCTCCTCAGCCTGTCCCCACACCCAGCAAGAGGGAAGCAAAGGGGCTGCACCTCCACCCTGTTCCGCAATGCTGGGTTCACAGTGGAGAAGCTGGGTAATGAGCATGTAACTGAGTTAGGCCCACGGGAGCCTCCAAAGGCTCCGGTTTCCTTCCCACCCAGCGGGTCTGTCTGGGTGATGGCAAAGGGGCTGTGGACGCCGCCTTCTCAAACGTTCCAAAATTTTCTCTGTGAGTGTGAGCCAGGCCGCCCCCTTCCCTGCCACCACCCCGCCCCCCCACTGGCGGGGGACTGGGCAGAGTGTCACTGTTATGCTGCCGGAGCTCCCGTCTCTTCCCACAGCACACACACACCTGTCCTAGCTGCACAGAGACCCACGTGAGACCCTCAGTCCCAGTTCCTGACACGCGCACACGCAGATGCGCACTCACTGACGCGATCCCCCAGACTCACAGATGTCTGCACTTCCATCACACACACTAACCCAGACCCCCTGTGTAGGCGCTTAGAGTCACTTACACACTCAAACACACGTCTGGGACATACATTCAGGCATGTACACGTCCATAGGCACACTTGCAGCTACACACACTGCCAACTGTTTGCAGACACATGCAGGAATGTCTTCTTTCTCAGGTTAGGATTTCATGCAAGGAACCCTAGAATTCTAGTCCTGGAAAGGCCCTTGAAAATACACTTGCCCAGCGCCCCCACCCCCACCCCACAGGGCCTCCCCAGTGGCTACAATACTACCAATGGAGAGACCCAGCTCTTCCTCTAGGCTCCAAGGTCAAGGAGTTCTCATGACATCTGAGGTGTGGTCCTTTGGGAATCACTTGCGGCAACTCAAAACCTCAGGTGCTGAAGCCCAGGGGGCTAGCTCTCAAAAGGGTTCTGGTGGGGCGTGGGTGGGGAGGAGGATTCACAGGGGGGCTTGCCAAAGAGAAGAATTGGTTTGGATTAGGGAAGACACCTTGTCCCATCCAAGCTGAGAACATTTGGCTTGTTTGTTTGCTTGGACCAAAGGAGGAGGAGGAGGAGCAAGGAGCCCAGGCCCCTGTCTCATGAGGCTGTCAAGCAGACACGACAAGTGTGGGGTGGGGACCAGGCAGGGGCAGGTCAGCAAACCTGAGCTGGATGGCTGGTGTAACCCACCCCTAGTTTGGGCAGGATGGCTAGGAGGGGAGGGGCAGGGTACGGGCTTTGAGGGAGTGGGAGGGAATGGGCCAGGGTTCTGTAAAGGAAGAGAGAGGCCCCACCTGTCCGAGGCCAGAGAGACTGGAACGAGCACCTTGCGTGTGATCTAGAATAAGACTCGCCTTTACTGGGGCCCGAGATCTGAGCTCCAGGTCACCTGACTTTCTGACTTTGTGTGCATGCTCAGTTGGGTCTGACTTTTTGTGACCCGCAAGGCTCCTCTGTCCATGGAATTTCCTGGGCAAGAGTACTGGAGTGGGTTGTCATTTCCTCCTCCAGGGGGTCTTCCCGACCCAGGGACTGACCTGAGCCTCTCCCATCTCCTTCACTGGCAGGCAGGCTCTTTGCCGCTAGTGCCGCCTGGACAGACACCTCTGCTCCGTTCATTACTCCCCTCCCTCTCTCCTGGGCTAGCGCCTTCCTCGGGGCTCATCCCATGGCTCCTAGGCTGCAACTTATCTCTCTGTGTTGTAACCAATCACCTGCCTCCCCACTAGACGGTGATCATATTTTATGTCATTCATTCATTCATTTGTTATTAGCTGCATAACTTGGAGTCCTTCAGTTTCTTCTCTAAAAGATGGATAACGATAGCACCCTCCTCAGGATTGCTAAGGTCAAATGAGTTACTATATATGTAAAGTTCACACAATATCATCTGGTACAGAGTAAGTGCCATGTAAACCAGCTTAAAAAAATGTGGAGCTGCACACCAGACACTGAGGCTGGGGACACAGCAGTGATCAAGGTGGACACAGAGCTCAATCAAAACCTTGCCATCTTAATCAAGCAGTCACAGTGATGCTGAAAGGGAAGGTGGGCTTGTAGGGGAGCACAAGTCACGGGGTCCTAACCTGGGCAGAGGGTTGGAGAGGGGCCTCCTGAGGCAGGGACATTCAAGGAGAGACCCCAAGTGTGAGTAGGAGTAGTCAGGTAAAGAGCCGAAGAAGGGTGTTGCAAGCAGAGGGAAAAGCTGGGCAAAGGCCTGGAGGCAGGATGTCTAAGATCTTTAGAAACTCCAGGTTTCGCCCCGAGCCTGGCCCAGGGTAAACCCTTGGTTGTTATTTGTTGAATGGAGCACTGGTCTTTTTCTAGCTCCTGGAGTGGACACTCACACTTTATTCCATGGAATCTTTGTGGCAGCCTTGCAAGATGGGGGCTAAGGTACCCCGTTCTACAGACAGACACTGAGGCCCAACAGCTTCAGTGATGTGGTTGGTGGCCCAAGTCACACAGTGAGTGGTGACTCAGTGACAGACTCAGGATGCTTTACCTTTCAGAGGGCTTTGGTGGGTCAGGGGGATATTTTTCTGCTGCTGTTGCAGAGGATCCCTGAACAAAGACCCAGGCATGAACAGGCAGGCTGGGGACAGGCCTCCAAGGCCCTCACCGCTGAGATGTAGCCCCCGGGGCCTGAGACCAAAATGCCTGGAGCCCAAATTTTTGTCCACCTTTGTCCATCCTGAGCCCGTGGTCTGACTCCCTCACATACCCAGCCTCTCGGTATGACCTGGGGACCCCAGCTCGGGGGCCCGCCCCTCCCAGCTCCCCTTCCCTGGAGTTCCTGGGTGCTGCCTCTGGCTCCTGTCAGAACGAGGCCTCTGGGCCTCCGCTCCCTGGGCAGTGCTCAGGAGCTCGTGTCTGTAGCTGCAGCAGATGTCAGCCTGGGACGGAGCCATCGTGAGGGGTGAGGGTGAGGCCTGCCTGGACACCGCATGTCCGGTACCCTTCTCCAGGCCCCTGCCTGCCCGCACCAGGCCTGCTGTACTTTTCTTATCAGGCCCTTAAACGGACACAGCGGGGCACAGGCAAGACAGTGTGTCTTCCTTTGGAGAGCTCAAGTCCCAGAGGAGGCCTTGTCTGTGTGGTGTTGGGGAGCAGAGGCCAGGCCCAAGGACTGCAGGGCCAGGGGCCAGGGTACCGGCGTGTCTGAGGGCTGCTCAAGCCTGGCTGATGGCCCTCAGCCCCATGTCTGGCCAACTGTCAGCCTGTTTCCAAATTAAAAATGCTTATTCCTTAGGGTTCCAGGTTTCTGACCCCAGAAAAACTTCCAAGCCCCCTATACAGATAAGAAAACTGAGGCCCTGTGGATGCTTGGAGGGACCAGGGGTAGGTCTCTCTTCCCATCCTCCCGGGGCAGAAAAAGGGGGAGGCCTGTCTGTCTGTCCTTTCACACATCCATCCTCAGGCCACTCTCAACCCCCGACCCCTCTAAATGCTCCCTGGAGCCTGTCCCCAGCCACCCCCTTCCAGGGAATGTGATGAAAGCCCTACTTATTATACTTCAGCTCGGACAGTTGTTTCAGATGGTTCCAATTCGTTAGCCTGCTCACACATCTGTTCCTGGTTGAAGTCAGAGAAGAGAAAGAAAAAAGGAAAACTCGATGCGTTTCACACACCCTCACTCAAATGCACATGGACTGGCACTACCCCCCGCCCCCTGCCACCACAACAGAACTTCACAATCCACCCCCGCTTCCCTGCCATACTTACATCCCACTCACTTTCACTCCCCTGCTCCACTTGCCCGGCTTCCACAGATGTGCTTGCACTCAACATACCCAGTTGACACACACACCCCAGTGTGCACGCTGGTGCCTACACAGCCTTGCACCTGTCCCTCCCCCCTACCCCCCATNTCAAAGGTAAACCTCACAGCACTGGAGTGGGGGGCCCTGGATCAAGTCTTGGGTTCCAGTCTAGGAGCTGACTTTCTGAGTCCAGGGTCTACGCCTGTCCTCTGGGCCTCAGTTCCCTTGTTTACAGAAGGATGTTGTCTCCTTCCTAACCTCAAGGGCTATCATGCTGGTTTGGATTTTGCACATGAGCACCCAGCCTGATGCCAGGCAGTGAGCTGGGGCTCCCAGACCAGAACACGGGCCCTTATTACTGAGTTTGCTTCTGTCTTCCCTATACACACATGCTCCCACACACTGATCTGCTCCTATGCTGAGTACACAGGTACAGGGTGGGATGGAAAGATTTCCAGGGTCCCTAGGAACCTCGAGGTCCTGCAGTCCTTGACACTCGGCCTCCATATGTATACAGCTGCATGTGCCTGTGTGCTCAGCAACCCAGGACAACACACACACATACACACAGGTGCAGGGGTAAACAAAGAAGCAAAACCTCCCCCCGCCATACACAATCCTTAACACACCCACACTTCCCCACACACAGGCACCACCCACCCTCCACAGGGCACAATTCCCTTCTCAACTGATTCACACATTCACATCCAGCTCGGCACACTGGGGGAGCTGGGAAGGGGCAGGTCTGGGTTCCTAGGGACAAGGCTGGATATCTGGGGTGGAGGCTGAGGGAGGAAGTCAGTCTCTCCCGCTTCTGGGCAGGCTGGGGGGGGGGCCTGTCGCAGTGGGGAAGGGAGGATAGCCCCACCCAACTCTAGGGACCTAGGGTGGGCAGGGCGGGGAGATAGATGATCAACACCTCTCTGATGCGTGGCAGTGCTGGACTGTGGCTAAGACCCCCCAACACACTCAAGTGCTGAGCTGGCTGCTCTGGGCTCATTGAGGTCTAACAAGGAAGACCCCTTTTCCCACCTGCTTTGGGGTCTGGGTTGAGTGAGCAAGGGGCTGTGGTTCACAGCTGGAGGGCCAGCTTGCGAAAAGTGGAAGGAGGCAGGGTGGGCCTTGGAGACCCCCTTCCTTGCTCTCTGGTCTCAGAGCTCCTCTGCCCCACAGCAGTCCACCTCTATGCCCACCCTGTGCAGGGCCAAGGGATCTGGTGGAGGGGTCAGCTAAGCCCACGGACTGCTGGTCTGATCTGGCTGAGCTGTGATGGAAGCCACATGTGGTTGGTGGGAAGTGGGGTAGATGGGAAGGCAGAGAGAGAGGGGTTCTTATTTCCAAGTTCATGGCCCAGATCTGGGGGTTGGGGCTGGTGAACAGGAGGTGCCAACCAGGGGACCATTTGGGCTGAGGAGTCATTATCCTGATCTTTCATCCCATCTGCTGCCACCTTCCTTTCACCTGGGGCTGCTTGAGAGTTCCTTCAGAGGTTGGGGGACTCCAGAGGGGCTCCTCCCTTGCTCCTCACCTAGAAATTACATCAGGTGGGAGGAGAGAGTAAGAAGTAAATATTTATTGAGTCCCTACTGTATGCCAGGCCTTGCCTGAGGGCAATGCACGTATTAGTCTGTATGTACCAGAAAGTAACTCCACAAGGGTAGATCTTTATCTTAGTTTCTTTCAGTGTTATAATTCTAGTGTCTAGCACAGTGCGTGCCATGGGGTAGACACTTGGTATATATTGAAAGAATGAATGTGTACCTGTGATTGTCTCATAAGTCTATGAGGGAGGTACAATTAGTATCTCCATGTTACATTATCTTCACCAGAGGCTCAGAGAGGGTAAGCAACTTGCTCAAGATCACACAGCCAACTAAACAGAAGAACAGGGCCTGTCTTGCTGTCAGTCCCCCGCTCCCCTTCATTCGTGAACAGGTGCAGGGGATCACAGTTACTCTGTGTGCACAGGTGCCCTGGCGTGGGGCACTTTGCCCCTACAGTCCCATGGACACACATAGACATCCTTGTGTGTTCTGGTGCCTCAGGGTACCTGTGAGGGCTCCTCTGTATGATCTGCACTCAGAAACCTGCCTCTCCACCTGTCCCAACATCCGTGTACCTGGACAGCCACTGAAGGTGGATCTGGGATGCGTGACAGAAGACACTGGACGAGGCCACCAGGCCTCCTTGGGGCACACTGGACCTGGCCAGCTCTTCCGGTCTCCCTTGGACCAGCGCCCAGAGGATGTGAATGCCTGTGCATATTTGCACTTGTACCTGGTGTGCGTATGTGTGCAGACACTTCTGTGCATACGTGTGTCAGGTGTGTGTGTGTATGCATGTGAACCTGAGCTGCTTCCGCCTCAGGGCCCCTGGCCTGCCCCACCTCAGGGTTCAACTCTTCACAAACAGCATGAGGTGCTGGGAAGGTTGAACCTAGAAGCTGGAAGAAGTCGGCTCCTGGCCTGGAGCCGCTGGGTGGGAGCGCGTCACAGAGCGGGCCGTAGGGGTGGGCGCGAGCCTGGGGAGTGGGGGCTGGGGAGTAGTGCTTGGGCTGGTGATTGGGAAGTTCCCACCCTCCTCCCCCATCCCAGAAAAGGAAGACATCAGTGCTAGGGTTATGTGAGAATACACACACACGCGCACACAGACATACGAACACACACACTGATACAAGCACACAACCATAACCACTGACCCCATACAGACAAACACAGACGGCTGCGCAGATGGGACACACAGATGTGCCTGTGCGTACTCACTGGCACAGCCTCCTATGCACGCAGACACTTGCACACACACACACCACTGATGAGCACACAGATCTACAGACACACATGCTACAACGAGCAGATCCAATCTCACCGTAAGAGCTCCTGCCTGACCCCGCTACCTGGCCTGATCACCCTCTCCCTCTACCCATCCCCTCCTTTTCCCTGAGCCCACTTGAGCTGGACCGAACTGAACTGAGGGTTCACTTGGCAGGCTGAATGAGGGCTGTCTCTCCATTGCCTGTCCGCTCCCCAAAGAGTCCAGGGCCCGGAGCACCTGAATCTCATTGGCTGTCCAGCCTGGTCTGTGCAAGTCCCACCTGAGGCAGGCTGGCACAGAGAGGACAGCCCTCCATGGACTCAGACTTGGGCCCACCACCTGATGCTGCTTATGGAGCAGCATCTGTCATTACACCAACCTCACAGTGCACACTCAGCCGCTTCCTGCTTCCTCTGGGCCTCTGATGATGACTTACCTTCCACTTTCCCTGAAATGTAATTGCTGCCTGACTTGTTCCTCTCGCCCTCTGGACTGCCCGCAAGCACAGGAGCCAAATCTTTCTTATCTTTCGTTGTTTTCTAGTTTTGTTTTGTTTTAGTTTGTGTGCGTGCTCAGTTGTGTCCGACTCTTTGTGACCCTATGGACTCTAGCCCACCAGACTCCTCTGTCCATGGGAGTCTCCAGGCAAGAAAACTGAGTGGGTGTCATGCCCTCCTCCAGGGAATCTTCCCATCCTGGGGATCAAACCCGCATCACTTATGTCTCCTGCATTGGCAGGTGGATTCTTTACGCACTGAGCCACCTGGGAGGCCCTTGTTTTAGTTTAGAACTTGACATATAGTAAGTGCTTCATAAATACTAATTGAATACATGAAATGAGTGAATGAATGAGTGAGAGCTTCAGCCCAGTCTCCCATTTTTGGTTTTGCTTGGAGGTGCTGGGTGATTAGAAGGTGGGACCTTTAGCTGGGAGTTGGGACACCTGGCTTCTAATATCTAAGTGACAGAGTGACCTTGGGTAAGTCACTTCCCCTTGCTGGGCCTGGTCTCCTCCTCTGTGAGGTGGAGGAGAACTGATGGCCAGGTGCTTCCTGACATCTTTCCCGCTCTGCCGCCAGTCGTGGGCCATGCTGTCTGGGTGGCCTGGCTCTTGTTTTCTGGGAGGGCAGGGACATGAGAGGAGAATCTGAATATCCTTTACTCTAAAGAATAAACTCTGACCCTGGATTAGCATTCAAGGCCTTCTACCTTCCAGTCTCAGTCCCAACTTCTTCCTTATTTCATTCCCTTCCCTCACCACATACAACACTCTCTCTCTCACTCCATCTCCCATGGACATTGGGCAAAACAACACACTCACAAGAAAAAAGGAGCTTGGGCCTGTACCTGCTGTCAGCATCTCGGTGTGATGGAGGAAGTACCGGCCATCAAGTCAGACAATTTGAGTTCAGATCCAGGCTTGAGCACTCATGGGCAGAGCATTTAGCCTTTCCGTGCCTCGGTATCCTCATCAGAAAGTTGTAAACAGCAATGTCTTCCCCGTGGGGATGCTTCTGACCCAAGTAAGCTCGTGTCTGTGAAGCACGCCGAATGCTGTGCGACCCTGAAGAAGGAATCATTAGAAATCTGCCTTGTGCTCAGTCCCCTGACAAGGAGCTGAGAGATTTGGGAAAGTTGTTGCCAATTTTGGGGGACTCATGGGCTAACCAGGAGGATAGATGCATAGCCAGGAACCCCATGGGAAAAAATAATGTAATTGGAAGTAAAGGGCAAATGACAGGCTGAGGGAAATAGTTGCAATGGATACAACAAACAAATAATGAATATTCTTGCCATCTATCAATCTCGTACAACCTAAGGGGGAAACTCCTCACAAAGACCTCAATAGATTAATGCTATATGGATACAAAATTCACAGGACAGAGTATAACACTGTATATCAACTATTACTCAATAAAATTTTTTTAATTCACAGCATAGAGATTATAAATGTTTAGTGGTAGACATTTGTAAAATATATTCTGTCCATATCAGTCATCAAAGAAAGGCAAATCAAAGTAATGGTAACACTTCTGCCTATCAAATTAGCAAAGTTTTTTTTTTCTTTTCCTTTAAAGAGAATACCCAGTGGAGGTAAAATCATAATGAAAAAGACAGCCTCAAACACAACCACCTTTTCTCTACTCATCATTCAATACTTCTCAGGCACATGTGACATGCCGGGCACGGTTCTGGGTGCTGGAAAGCAGGCTGACAATGTAAATGAGGATCCTTCAAAGCAGGCGCACCAGCCGCGTAGTTAGAACTCATGTCCACAGCCCTGACTGACACAGTTGAGCCGGGTGGTGAGTCACAGAGAGGTGGGTGCAAACCTTGGTGTCTTCAGCAGCACCTGAGCAGGGCTGCCCGATGGCCAGGACCCGTCCTTGTCAGCACAATGAAGACAGGCTTCCCTGGCAGCTCAGTGGTAAAGAACCCACTTGCCAAGGCAGGAGACATGGGTTCTATCCCTGGGTCAGGAAAATGCCCTGGAGAAGGAAATGACAGCCCACTCCAGTATTCTTGCCTGGGAAATCCTACGGACAGAGGAGCCTCATGGACCATAGTCCGCAGGGTCACAAAAGAATCTGACGTGACCTAGTGACTAAACAACACTGCGGATGATCATGTCCAGCCCACAGCATTGTCGAGCGCTAAGAAAGCCAACAAATGCATGACATCAGGCCTCAAGTGACTTCCCCACGGGCGGCAGAGCCTGTGGACATGTGATGTCCACTGTGCATTGTTTATCTTGGGGGGAAATACCCACCCAAGTGTCTAAAAATGGAAGAGGGGCAAATATATGTTGTTCCATTGACTACATCACCTATAGAAGCCAGCAAAAGATTTTTAATGACACAGCGCAATACTTGCAAAATGTCAGTTGATGGTACGTGACAAGTGACATAATTGCTGCAAAACAGCATCCCCAGAAGGTATGAGTTCTATCACAGCGAGGTGATTAAGGATGAGTCTACTCCTGCTTTGTTTTCTAAATGATCGTAATTGCTCTCATAACCAGGAGCTAGTTATACATAATTAATGTTACATACTATAATTCACAGTTGGTATATTGCCAGAAGGACCTTGTCAGGCAGGGAGTCAAAAGGCTATCATAGTGAGTAACGCCGAGCCATGAAGAAACCTCAGGCTTCTTAAAACAGAGATCATTTCCTGCTTATCTGTGTTTTCCTAGCACACTGCTGATCCTAATCAATCAGTCTCTGAGAAACTATGTATTTGCCTGCTTTACAAGCGTCCTGTCATTTCTCCCAACAACCCTGTAAGGGGGGGAGCTATAATTACTTCCATTCTACACATGAGGAAACAGAAGTTGTCAACCTCCAGAGACTTGCCAAGCTCACAAAATTAACCGGGCAGAGTTGGGATTTGAACCCATTTCAGTCTGGCTCCAAAGCTCTGGGTTTAGCCACTTTGCCCTGCCATGCTGTGAGAGAACAAACACTCACTAACTCTCTGGTGCTGGAGACCAGAGGTGCAGAGATGACTAACCACAGCAGGGAAAGTGCAGGAAGGCACATACTACTTCTGTAGGCCTTAGACACGGGACAGGAGGCGCGGGGGCTCAGAGTCAGGCTTCCTGCAAGAGGGCAGCCGGTCAGAGACAGGGGCACTAGGGACGTGAGCTTGTTTCTAGGGGAGGAGTGATCTGACTCTTTGTAGGTTGGATTTGAAGAGATGGTGGGTAGCTGGACGTATTGACCGATGTGAGGATGGGAGGACCACGCTGGAGAGACATACGTGGAGGCCCACCGGGCTCTGGGTTAGGGGGCCGGCAGGGCAGTTGGGGAAGGGAGAGTGTTTGTTGAGGATGTGCTATATGCTCTGTTTTATGTCAGCTGTGTTTTGGGGTGCTGGGGTGCTGGGGTGTCTGTCTGGTCACACCCCTTTAAGAATTGTCCTCTATCCACAATCCCTCCTGAAGCCACATGTGCCCCATGACCTCATCATCCGGCTCACAGGTGTTTGTACCAGGGGTCAATAATAGAGTCAACTGAGGGCCAGTAAACACATCTCCCTGGAATGGCTTGGGACCCTGGGAGACAGAAGTAGAAGCTGGGCAGCCACACTATCAAGCCACAGAGTAGAAAATTATACATGTTTAGTGGTAGACATTTGCAAAATAGATTGCATCTTATCAGTCATCAAAGAAAGACAAATTGGCAAAGTTTGGAGAAGCCCCCGGTTTCCCAGTGGTCAGGGCTCAGTGCTTTCTTTGCAAGAGTGTGGGTTCTGTCCCTGGTATCCTGCAAGCCAGATGGTTTGGCCAGAAGAAAATATTGAGGGTGGGTTGGGCCATGAGTGGCATTGTGCAAGCCAGTCTTCAGAAAGAAGACACAGCTGCCCAGACAGAAGTGGTAATAAGGGACAAGGTGACCCCATAGAGGGACAGATGGCGAGTGATGACCATCACCCTTCTGGTTCCCAGGAGACATCCTGTCTCTCCTGCATTTTATTCCTCTCCTTGGATCCTCACAAGGTTATTGGAGGTAGCCTTTCGATCAGCCTCCTTTCCCTTGTGCTGGCTTTAGAGGGTTTCTGTTCTTTGCCACCAAATGACATTGAACTAACACAAGAACATTCTGTAAGTGCCTAGTGTAGTGCTTGGCTCATTATTGGCAACAACAAAAAAGATAGCTATTATTATCTCATTTACTCCTCAAAGTAAACTGATGAAACAGAAGGCATTATTTTACCCATTGAAAAGTTGAGGAAATTGAGGCTCACTAATGCAAGGAGATCCAGCCAGTCCATTCTAAAGATCAGTCCTGGGTGTTCTTTCGAAGGAATGATGCTGAAGCTGAAACTCCAGTACTCTGGCCACCTCATGTGAAGAGTCGACTCATTGGAAAAGACTCTGATGCTGGGAGGGATTGGGGGCAGGAGGAGAAGGGGATGACAGGATGAGATGGCTGGATGGCATCCCTGACTCGATGGACATGAGTTTGGGTGCACTCTGGGAGTTGGTGATGGACAGGGAGGCTTGGCATGCTGCAATTCATGGGTTCACAAAGAGTTGAACACGACTGAGTGACTGAACTGAACTGAACTGAACACTTACTCCTTGGAAGGAAAGTTATGACCAACCTAGACAGCATATTAAAAAGCAGAGACATTACTTTGTCAACAAAGGTCTGTCTAGTCAAGGCTATGGTTTTTCCAGTAGTCATGTATGGATGTGAGAGTTGGACTACAAAGAGGGCTGAGTGCAGAAGAATTGATGCTTTTGAACTGTGGTATTGGAGAAGACTCTTGAGAGTCCCTTGGACTGCAAGGAGATCCAACCTGTCCATCCTAAAGGAGATCAGTCCTGGGTGTTCATTGGAAGGACTGATGTTGAAGCTGAAACTCCTATAATTTGGCCACCTGATGTGAAGAGCTGACTCATTTGAAAAGACCCTGATGCTGGGAAAGATTGAGGGCAGGAAGAGAAGGGGACGACAAAGGATGAGATGGTTGGATGGCATCACTGGCCCAATGGACATGGGTCTGGGTAGACTCCGGCAGTCGGTGATGGACAGGGAGGCCTGGCGTGCTGCGGTTCATGGGGTTGCAAAGAGTCGGACATGACTGAGTGACTGAACTGAACTGAACTGAATGCTTTCTACAAATACTAGTTGAGTTCCAGTGCTGGGGATACTGGAGAGACAAAAGCTTGGCTTTGAAGATGCCTATATTTCCATGGGGGAGACAAACAACAAAAAAATAAATGATAGATAAGAAAATATCAGGCAGAAATAAAATGCTATGCATCTGAGGTTCTAATTGTCTCAGAGCAATGTATGCATGGTAGACTGAGGCCATACCAGAAGCTGGATGTCACAGACAGGTCACTGGGATCATGAAGGGTTCGCTGGGCAGTGCTGAGGACCCAGGAGAGGTTGGAGATCAGGAATACCCAGTGGCACCTATCTTCAGGCTGGGTGACTTCCCCTGGTAACGCTCATCAACCTGGGTTTGGAGCAAAGAAGGTTAGCATCTGGACTGATGTGGGTTGTGATTTTGCTGAGCTGGTGCAGCATAATGTCCAAAGGAGTAAGGTTGCTGAGAGCATAGGCAAGAGATGTATCTGGGGATTCTAGCTGGTGAGCGAGAAGGGAAGATAGATAAGCGTTCTCTGGGGTCTGGGAGGAACTGGGTGGGAGAAAACGAAGCCTTAAAGGTTCTGGAAAGAGATCAAACCAGCCAATCCTAAAGGAAATCAACTCTGAATAATCACTGGAAGGACTGATGCTGAAGCTGAAGCTCCATTATCTTGGCCATCTGATGCAAAGAGCTGACTCATTGGAAGAGAAAAAAAAGAGAGAGAGAGAGAGAGAAAGAGAAAATAAAGCAATAAACTGCTATGAAGAAAATGATACAAAATGGCCTTTCAGAGCTCCTTTAGGCAAGAGAAAGCCTCTCCAAAGAGGTGACATTCGAGCTGAGACAAATGAGAGAAGGATAGGCCATGTGTGGACTTGCAAAAAGAACGTTCAAGGAAGAAGAAAAAGGAAGAGAAAGACTGTCCAGCAGGATCAGGTTTAGGGCTCTCAGAGAAAAGTAAGAGGTCACCACGGGCAGAGTCAGCAAGCAGGGGCAGGCCACCAGGGAAATGTTTGACCTTAATTCTAAGTGCAGTGGGAAGATTTGAGTGCCATGGTACACAGCCCCCCAGAGATGTCAACTTGCTAATCTCCCAAAACTGTGAATGTGTTACCTGACCTGGAAAAAGGGATTTCGCAGCTATGATTAACATGCAGAGATAATCTCGCATCATCCAGGTGGGCCCCGTATAATCACAGGGATCCTTATAAAAGGAAAGCAGGAAGCTCAGAGAACAAAATGTGATGACAGCAACCAGAGGTCAAAGTGATGCAAGGAAGGGGCAATAAGCCAAGGAATGTGGGTGGCCTCTAGAAGGTGAAAAGGCAAGGAAACAGAGCCTCCAGAAGGAAGGAAGCCCTAACCACTTATATTGGGCTTCTGATTCCTAGAACCATAAGATAATGCATTCATGTTACTTTAAGCCACTGAAGTTGTGCTACTTTGTTACAGCAGCAAGAGGAAACTCATACAAGTGCTATGATTTGATTTTTAAAAAGAAACATTTATATATTTGGCTGTACCAGGTCTTGGTTGCAGCACCCAGGATCTTCATTCTTTGTTCTGGCATGAGAACTCTTTGTTGCAGCATGTGGGATCTAGGTTCCTGACCAGGGATCAAACTCAGGCCCCCTGCTCTGAGGGCATGGAGTGTTAGCCAATGGACCATTAGGGAAGTCCCTGATTTGATTTTTTTTTTTTAATCACCCTGGCTGCTGTGGATTGTGGGGACAAAAGGGAAGCAGGGAGACCAGCATCACCAGGCAGGAGATGACAATGCCTGGACCAGGGTGATGGGAGGTGAGATGGAGCCCAATGCCTGGATCCAGACACCCTCTGGAGGCAGAAGTGCAACAGCTTGTAGATGGATCAGATGGAGGGAGTAGGAGATGGCAGCCAAGGATGCTTTGGGTTTTACCTTTAGCGGTTGGGTGCTGGAGGTGCTGTTTATTGATATGGGAAAGGTCGTGGGAGAAATAAGTTTAGAAGTGTCAAGGGACTCGGGTAAGTTCACCCAGCCAGCGAATGGGAGACCCGGAACTAGAACCTCGGTGCCCTGACCCTCAGGCCCAACATGTTTGGACCTGTAAGGATGATCTCACTAAGGAAAAGAGTTTGGGAGATGTTTTAGTTAACATTTCAGTTGAGTCAGTTCAGTTGCTCAGTTGTGTCCGACTCTTTGCGACCCCATGAATCGCAGCACGCCAGGCCTCCCTGTCCATCACCAACTCCCAGAGTTCACCCAAACTCATGTCCATCGAGTCAGTGATGCCATCCAGCTTTCTCATCCTCTGTCGTCCCCTTCTCCACCTGCCCCCAATCCCTCCCAGCATCAGAGTCTTTTCCAATGAGTCAACTCTTCATATGAGGTGGCCAAAGTACTGGAGTTTCAGCTTCAGCATCAGTCCTTCCAAAGAACACCCAGGGCTGATCTCCTTTAGAATGGACTGGTTGGATCTCCTTGCAGTCCAAGGGACTCTCAAGTGTCTTCTCCAACACCACAGTTCGAAAGCATCAATTCTTCAGCATTCAGCTTTCTTCACAGTCTAACTCTCACATCCATACATGACCACTGGAAAAACCATAGCCTTGACTAGATGGACCTTTGTTGGCAAAGTAATGTCCCTGCTTTTTAATATGCTATCTAGCTTGGTCATAACTTACCTTCCAAGGAGTAAGCGTCTTTTAATTTCCTGGTGGCAATCACCATCTGCAGTGATTTTGGAGCCCCCAAAATATAAAGTCTGACACTGTTTCCACTATTTCCCCATCTATTTCCCATGAAGTGATGGGACCAGATGCCATGATCTTTGTTTTCTGAATATTGAGCTTTAAGCCAACTTTTTCACTCTCCTCTTTCACTTTCATCAAGAGGCTTTTTAGTTCCTCTTCACTTTCTGCCATAAGGGTGGTATCATCTGCATATCTGAGGTTATTGATATTTCTCCCAGCAATCTTAATTCCAGCTTGTGCTTCCTCCAGCCCAGCGTTTCTCAGGATGTACATTTAGTTAACAGTATTAGTGGAGCTCTCCAGGGAAGCAGAACCAGTGTGTTCTCTCTGTGTGTGTATAGTATAAGGAACTGGCTCACATGATTGCAGAGACATGGCAAATCTAAAATCATCAGGGTAGGCTGGAGGCAGACCTAGGAAAGAGTTGCTGTTGTAGTTCAATTCCAAAGGCTAGCAGAATTCTTTCTTGCTCAGTGGAGGTCAGTTTTTATTTTATTAAGTCCTTCAACTGATTGAATGAGAGCCACTCACATTATGGCAGTAATCTGCTTTCCTCAAAGTCTTAAATGTTTATCTCATCTTAAAAATAGCTTCATAAAAACAATTAGAATAATGTTTGCACCATGGCCTTCCCAAGTTGATGCACAAAATTAAACCTCACACTTACTTTTCTAACTATCACACACTGTGCTTTTTATCTATATGAGTTCCTAGTCCAAGAGAAGAACATAGGGCCAGGAATTACCTTTAGGGCTGGGAAGAAAGGTTGGCAAAGGACAAAGAACAGGACCCAGGACCCTGGAGAGAAACCTTCTAAAAAAGAGGGGATTATGAGAGTACCAGAGAGGGAAGTCCAGTGGTTGGGACTTTGATGTCCCACTGCTGGGGGCACAGGTTTGATCCCTGGTCAGGAAACTTAAGAGCCTACAAGCCAAATGGTGAGGCCAAAAATAAATAAATACATAAAGTTGCAGCAAGATAGAAAAGAAAGACAAAGGACTTAGAGAATTCGGCAGTTAGGAGGTTGCTGGTGACCTTAGCAATGGGTCGTGTGGGGAAAGCAAGGACTACAAAGGGAGGAAGGCTCTTCACATGTGAGCAATGGGAACTCAGGTCCCACAGGGGAGGCAGCGAGTGAATGATTACAAAATACAACGTCCACCAGAGACCGTCATACTGAGTGAAGTCAGAGAAAGACGAAGAGCATATGACGCTGCTTACATGTGGAATCTAAAAAGGTGGCGCGAATGAACTCCCAAAACAGAAACAGTCACAGATGCAGAGAGACTCGCGGTTACCAGGAGGGAAGGGTCAGCTCAGTTCAGCCGCTCAGTCGTGTCCGACCCTTTGCGACCCCTTGAACCACAGCATGCCAGACCTCCCTGTCCGTCACCAACTCCCAGAGTCTACCCAGACCCATGTCCATTGAGTTGGTGATGCCATCCAACCATCTCCTCCTCTGTCGTCCCCTTCTCCTCCTGCCCCCAATCCCTCCCAGCATCAGAGTCTTTTCCAATGAGTCAGCTCTTCACATCAGGTGCCAAAGTATTGGAGTTTCAGCTTCAACATCTGTCCTTCCAATGAACGCCCAGGAGGGAAGGGTAGGGAGGGATAAATTGGGAGATTGGGATTGACATACACAGACTACTGTATAAAAGAGGTAACAGATAAGGACCTATTATATAGCACAGGGAAATCTTCTCAATACTCTATAATGACCTAAAGGGGAATAGAATCTAAAAAAGACTGGATGTATAACTGACCCACTTTACTGTATAGCAGAAACTAACACAGCATTGTAAATCAACTGTACTTCAATAAAAATGGTTTTAATTTATAATTAAATTTTTTTAATAAATAAAAAAATACAGCATCCACTAAAACAGAAAGAAAGCTGTGATAGGGAATACTATTCAGGGAACCACTTGGATGGAGAGGTCAGGAAAGGCCCTTTGAACAAAACGATGTTTAAACTGAGATTGGGAGGCAGAAAAGAAGCTACGCACATGAAGGGCTGTGGGAAGTGTGAGCCGACAACGGACCTGTGCAAAGGCCCTGCGACAAGAAACAGTTTGGAATGATCAGAGAGCTGAAAGAAGCTTGGTAAAACTGAAGCCAAGAGAGAGGCGATAGATGAAGCTGGAGGGATGTGGCCTTATAAGGGATGGTGTTTGGATTTGATTCTAAGTGAGATGGAAAATCACTGGAAGGTTTAAGCAGGGGAGTGAGTGATGGGATCTGCTTTACAAATTTTAAAGTTTATTCTGGCTACTGTGTGAAGGCTGTGTTGGGGGGTGGGGACAGAAGGGAAGTTGTCAGAGATACGTACGGGTGGGCCAGGTAAGCCACAAAGATGACATAAAAGGTAGAGAGAAGTGAGCAGTGGATGGGTTTGGGAAATGGTCTGGAGGTAGAACCGACATAATTTGCCGACGGAGTGAATGTGGGAGGTGAGAGAAGGAGAATGAAAAACAACTCCCAGTTTCCTGTTTATCAGGTTCACCGCTATTTACCAAAGAGAAATCTGAAGAGAAAGAGGTTCTAGGTAGGGGGTCACGAGTTTCGCTTTTTTGTGTGTGTGCTTTCAAAAAATATTTATTTTATTTGGCTGTGCTGGGTCTTAGTTGCGGCATGCAGGATCTTTCAGCTGCAGCATGCAAACTCTTGGTTGTGGTATGTGGGATCTAGTTCTCCGAACAGGGATCAAACCTGGGCCCCCTGCGTTGGGAGCATGAAGTCTTAGCCACTGGACCACCAGGGAAGTCCCACGAGTTTAGTTTTAGGGACAGGAAATGGAAGGAGTCACTCTTGGCTGTCTCAGATGTCTTGATGAGGCTGGGTGGCTTGAGGGGTGGATACCCGTGGCTGTGAGCCCAGTGGAAGCTGGCAGGTTAGCTGGGAAGATTCTCCTCCAGATCTCAGTGGGAAGGGGTGGAGGGTTTGCAGGGCAGGGAAGATGTTGAGGCAAGGACAGGGCAGAAATCATGATCAAGTAGTTGAAACGTCAAGAATCTGAATTAGGGGGAGGGGGTCTCGTGGAGGCCTGATGGGGGCGTCTAGGATCTCAGAGATGAAGCAGTTCAGGTGAGGGCAAGAGGGAGTGGTCCTGTGGACAGGAGGCTGAAGGGACTGTTGACACTGGGAGGTCTGGGAGGTGTTGAAAGTGGCACTGACATGGAGCATGAGGTCCCCAAGATGATGGTTGTGCCTATGATGGAAAAGAGCACCTTGAGATAGACATCAAAGTCCTGGGTAACTGGAGGGCGGGAAACCCCAGTGAGGAGAGGAGGGAGGCAGAACAGCAAGAATGGAGAAGAACAGGAAGTTCCCAGGATGGTAGAGGGAGGACCATAAAGGGCGGGCAAGGGGAAGAAAGGAAGGAGTGGGCTTTCCAGACCCCAAGGGGTGAGAGCTGCGGCATCCCAAGGGGTTTGTTAGGGGATCCCAAGCTCCCTACAAATCAGAGACTCTGGGAGGGTGGGCTTGTGGTGGGAGCAGGCTTCCAGAGGACACACCGGCCCTCAGGCAGGGAGGACTGAGCAAGGAAAGAGGAGGGGCAGAGCTGTGTTCTAGGGAATTTCCCTCCTTACCATCTCTCACTGGCACTGCTAACCCCCTCCAGGCTCTCTGCTTCAGATCCAGCCTTCACCAGAGCTGCCAGGGACTTCCCTGGTGGTCCAGTGGCTAAGACTCCGTGCTTCCAATGCAAGGGGCTCAGGTTCGATTCCTGGTCAGGAACTAGATCCCACATGCTTCAACGAGGAATTTGAATGTCACAACTATGGATTCTGTGTGCTGCAACGAAGACCTATGCAGCCAAAAAGTAAATAATTAAAAAAATAAATATTTTTTTTTACAAAACAGCTGCCAGGCACTTCTTCTAAAGTACAACTCCATCCTGCCTCTTATCCCTTAAGCCCCACTGCCCTTGAGGTGAAGTCCCTGCTCTTTAGCCTGGTACACAAGGCCCTTCTGGAAGGATCTCACCTGCTGCCCTACTTCTCACCTCTCTCATCCTAAATCCCTACAAAGGAGGATAACTTATGCCTCTAAGGGCACTATGATTCATCAGGCCTCTGGGCCTTTGCACACACCGTTCCCTCTGCCTAGAACACCTTTTTAATCTCCCATTCTCGCATGATTAGAAAATGCCAAGTCTTTCAAGCAAGAATTTCCTCTTTGGGGAAGCTTCTCTGATGCCCTCAAGGAGTCACGATTGCCCTTTCATTGTGCCATCAGTCTTCCTCATCTACCTGGTCTTGTAAATGTATCCCCCACTAGGCCAGAAGCACCTTAGAAAGATAGTATATCCATTTCCCTCTCTCTTTTTGGTTGCACATGCAGCTTGTGAGATCCTAGTTTTATGACCAGGGATTGAACCCGGGGCCACTGTAGTGAAAGTGCTGACCTAATCTCTGGACCACCAGGGAATTCCTTGATATCCATTTATCTATCCTCCATTCCCAGCCCAATGCCTGGGATACAATAGCAGTTAATATTTATCAATGACAGGACAAAATTACAGCTAATTATAAAAACTAGCATTACTAAGTAGTCAGTATGATTCCTAGCACTGCGTGAGTTTTGTATTTTATATATTTGACTGCAGTCATGAAATTAAAAGATGCTTACTCCTTGGAAAGAAAGTTATGACCAACCTAGACAGCATATTAAAGAGCAGAGACATTACTTTGCCAACAAAGGTCCATCTAGTTAAGTCTATGGATTTTCCAGTAGTCATGTATGAATGTGAGAGTTGGGCTATAATAAAGCTGAGTGCCGAAGAATTGATGCTTTTGAACTGTGGTGTTGGAGAAACTCTTGAGAGTCCCTTGGACTGCAAGGAGATCCAACCTGTCCATCCTAAAGGAGATTAGTCCTGAGTGTTCATGGACTGATGTTGAAGCTGAAACTCCAATACTTTGGCCAACTGATGCGAAGAGCCGACTCATTTGAAAAGACCCTGATGCTGGGAAAGATTGAGGGCAGGAGGAGAAGGGGATGACAGAGGATAAGATGGTTGGATGGCATCACTGACTCAATGGAGAAGGGGATGACAGAGGATAAGATGGTTGGATGGCATCACCGACTCAATGGACATGGGTTTGAGTGGACTCCAGGAGTTGGTGATGGACAGGGAGGCCTTGTGTGTTGTGGTCCATGGGGTTGCAAAGAGTCAGACATGACTGAGCGACTGAACTGAACTGATTTATTTATTTGGCTGTGCCATGTCTTAGTTGGGAGTGCCGATTCTTAGCCACTGGGCCACCTGGGAAGTCCTGCCGTGAGCTCTTTATTTAAATGCATCACCTTATGTTAGGCCCATAAGAGCTGTGGTGGAGCATAGTGTTTCTATACCCATTTTACAGACAAGGACATTGAGGCTCAGGGAGGTGAAGTGACTGGCCCAAGGACATTGGGCTAGTTGGTGGTAGAGATAGGCTTTGAACTCCAACAAGGCTAATTCCAGTGTCTGTGCACTTAAGCACTATCTTATATTGCCTCCATGAAAGAGAGACAGAAGACACGATCTCAGAGGACAATGGGACAAAGGTCTGCAAGAAAGTCTACAATAAATTGACAATAACGAAGTCATCTTTTCTTTGAGTCACAGTGTGATCACAAGCACTGTGGGTTGCCTACCCAAAAGCCTATCTCCCCTTCTTCAGAGCTGTCAGTTTTGCTTTTGTCTATGAGCACTCTTTCCCTCATAGTTCAAGTAAATCCTGACTGGTCTATGCTAATTTTAGTAGCATCATCCCTCTTGTCTGTGGTTTGTTCAGTGGTGGGCATGTGATCCAGTTAGCTCCTTTAAAATGTTTTACATTGAGATAAAACAACTCAAATGTTATACTTTAAACCATTTTCAAATGCCACATAACTCTTTAAGTGATTGCTGGACTTGGTTGAAGATGCAGTGTCTGGAGCTGCTGCAGCCATCTTGGGATCATGAGGATAGTGGCCAAGATACTGAGGGTGGTAGAATGAGACTAGAAGACAGAATCTGATGTGTGTGGCTCCTCAGCTCTTCCTGATACATGAGACAATACACCAGCCTGCTGTCTAAGATTGTGAATTGGTCTTCTGTTACTTGCAGCTGGCAGTATGTTGACAAGGACACTGCAGGTGGTAGAACAGTTCTTGCCTGGCAGAGGATGACATGAATTATGAAGAACTTCACTAATCTCTAGGAGCTACTGCCCTGACCTGAGCCCACTGACCTTAGGTCTTCTAATAAGAATGGTGATCTTGGCCTGGGTTAATAGAAATAGTGACCTGGGACATCATCTGAATAAGATTGTAGGAACTACAAAAGATGCAGGCGTGGCCATACCAAACATTGGTTAAGTATGCTTGTGGTGCTGGGATCATAAGGCTGAATCAGAGGCAACATGTGTCCTTAAGGGGCTCACACTGCAGTGGGAGAGATAATTGCAGGCCAGTGATGAGTGACGACTAGCTCTGCATGAGGTCCAGAGGTGGACGTGCAAGGTGGCTGGGCGAAACTTCAAGTAGGCATTGTGAAGGCTGCTAAGAGAAAGGTCAGAGAAGGCCTTTCTAGTCAGAAAGACCAGCATGCACAGACTCAGGGCAATATGACATTTTCAGGGAAATTACAAGTCATTTAACATAATGAAAACTGGACTGGCCACTTACAGGCTGTTCGTCTCTGAGTAAATTACTTGATGTCTCTGAGGCTTCGAATTCACATTTGTGAGAAAAACAAAAAAGAAAGAAAGTAAAATGGTTGCAAAATCAGGTAACAGAATTTAGATGCAAAGCACAGTGCTTGGCATATATTAGGTGAACAAGAAATGGTCTTTATTATTCATCCATTTTCGTCACATGGTTCTAATTCATTATCTTCCCTGACCCAGGTGGCTTTCTTCCCTTTCTCGCTCATTCCTGAGCCTAGTAGCGAGCCCCCCACCCCCACCCTCAGCTCCCACAGACTTTTCCTCAGGCAGGAAACCCGACCCACTGCCTGGCCTGGGACAGCTTCTAGGGCTGGGTGGTTTGTGTTATTCATTCTCTCTCTCTTTTTTCCCCCTAAATGCAACAAAATAAAACCAAACAAAAAGCCCAGCGCCTGGCGTGGCTTGTCAGGGAGTTATGCAAGTGTGTAAAAAAATAAAATAAAATAAACATTGAGTTTTCAGCATTTGGGGCTGTTTGATTAGGCACAGTGCAGAGCCAAGGGCTGGCGAGATGGAGGAGAGGCTGAGGGTAGAGGGGAGGGAATGGGGCTGGGGTGGTGGATGGGACCCAGGACCAAACTCAGAAATGGCTGTTTGCCCCCTGCAAACTTGGCAAGGATCTGATCGAATGAGCCCAGACCCTGGTATTTAGGACCCAACGGCTCTGCTTCCTCTGGCCATCCATCCACCATCTCTGCTGCCTGCCCATCATAATACACCAGAGGTCATTCCATCCATCCCCCTGTCACTGTAAATGACCCCGTGCCCTTGTCTCCATAGTCAGGGCTCCCCTTCCTCCCCGGAGAAGGAGAGTCCACAGCCTGTCTTGATTACTCACCACCCCTACCCCGCCCCTCCAGCTCCACACACATCAGTATAGCTTTTCTGCTCCAACTTGACTGGTGCTAACTACAGTTTTAGCCCAGTTCCCTTTACCCAATCTGAAGTGACGCTGAAGAACGGTGTTTGCCTCCCCAAGAAGTGAGTCTCCCTCCTTCTCTCCTTCAGGCTTGACTCCAACAGCATCTGGTCACTACGGGTGTCCGCAGCCCTTCAAGACCCATTCCACAAACATCAGCAGGGTCCCTACCATTCTACCCGGCACTTGGATCCTTCATTTCACTGCCTCTCAAAACAGATGAGAGCTCTGAAGCTCAGAGAGGTTAAGTAATTTAGGAATGGCCACACAGCTGGTAAGTGTTGGAGCGGGGATTTGGATCTAGGCTTTGCTTCAAGATCTACCCAGCTATCCTGCACCAGCTCCCGGTGGAGGGTCCTCACCTGGGTTCCCTGGAGGTCACATTTCCTCTGAACTGGGAAGATGCTCTGAAGAGTTGACTGCTGAGAGGGGGAGAGTGTGGGCGGGACCCCAGACTCCCTCGGAGCCTGTTCCTTGTCACTTTCCAGGTTCCTGATGGGAAAACTGAGATTTTGGTAGGCTCAAGGGCCTGTTCTGACCCCAGGATGCCTGCAGCTGCGCCGGTGCTCTGGCTGCTTGGAATCGCCAGGGATGCAGGGTAGGGGAAGGAGAGGAGGCAGGACAGAGGCTCTGCGCCAGAGTCCAGACCAAGGGTGCAGTTGCCAGCCCTGCGCTCCGAGCGCAGCGCCCCAGCTGAGGGCAAGGGCGTGCGGGAGGGGGGCGACGAACTCCCAGGCCTGGCGCTCCAGTCCGTTTTTTGCTGCGGATCCCGGGAAGGGGGGCCGGCTCGGGGGTGGGACTGAAAAGGGGGGGATTCCCTCCCTCGTGCGCGCCGAGGACTAGCCCCTCTCCCGGCTGGGAGCTCCGGCAGAGCCGAAGCGCAACGGAGAGCCCCAGCGCGGGCGGAGAGCCCGGCGCGGATCGCTCGAGTGGGGACTGTGGAAAGAAGGGCCGAACCGGGCTGCCCCGGAGGACCGATGCGCCGGGTGGGGCGCTGGCCCCGGAGGGCGTGAGCCGCCCGCAGATTGAGCAACTTGGAAACCGGCGGGCGGAGCGCGGGCGCGCTGGGCGCCCAGGACAGTTCCGCGGCGGGCGGGTGAGCCGGCCGCGCCCTCACCCTTCCCGGGCCTGCGCCCGCCGCGGCTGGCAGCGCGGAGGTGAGTCCCCCCGGGAGCTGCCCCGTCCTCCTCCTTAGCGCCCCCTTCCCCTGGGACCTGGGGCTCCGTGGGCCCTCTCATCGGGGCTTGGCCGAGATGAGTGCCGGGGTGGGGGGAGACCGTGAGAGGCAGGGGACTTCTGACTGCTCTCGAATCAGCGAGGGCGGAAGAGGGCACCTTTTGGGACCCCTTCTGCAAGTCCTGCCGCCCCCAGCCTTAGCATCCCTCAAGCCTGTAGGCAGCCTCCTGGCGATGCCGCCCTCAACACCGCAACCCCCTGCGATCGTCCTCGCTCAGAGTTCCGAACTCCCCAAATCCACCAGACCTATTCTCCACCGCCCCCCACCCCAAGCCCCCGAAGCAGAAGCTCTTGATTCCTGGTGTCTTCGTCTTGGATTCTCCCGAATCCCACGGCTCTCGGTTACCATCCCCAGACCCCCAGTGCCGGAGCCCGGGCCCGGGTCCGACGTGGCAGACGGTGTGTGCTGCGCCCCTCGGGGCGCTGCGAGGCGGCGCGGTTCACTGTCCTGAGGGTTCGGGCGCCGAGGGACCGTCTTGCTTGGTTGGGGAGAGGTGGCCGCTATGTGTTAAGCCAGGGCTCCCAGGAGGGCCATGTCGCGCGCTTGGGGCAAGGGTTTTCTTGTGAAGCCCGCCTCTCAGACTTGGAGAGTTCTCCTGGATTTGGGGCGGGGTGGGGGTGTCAGTCGGGGGACTTCAGGTCCGCCTCCCCTCCCCCTGCACCTGCTGGGTCTCTCTAGATGATAGGAAGGAAGACTGAGCGCTCAGAGTCGTGATGGAGGGACGTGACGGAACCTTTCCCCGCTGCCTCTTGGTGTCAGGGGACGGGGGTTGGGTCGACCCCCACACCTGGCCTGGCTCTGGCGGACACACGAATCCCGACAGGTCGGGCGGGCACGTACTTGGTCCCGCCCCCAGCCCAGCAATTCTGTCCCCCGCCGGCCAGCCCTCTCCACCAGTAGCTGGTCCCGGAGAAAGAGAAATTATCGGAATGGTTTACATTTTTGGGTCTGTATCCGGCCCCGGACCGAGTACCAATTTATCCAAATAGTGTTGCAGGGAAGAAGGTGAAAGATTGCAAACTTCTGGGGGCGTTGAGTCTCCGCCCTGCGCCCCACCCCTCGGCCGTGTCCCCCTCCCCAGTGTGTCCTCCCCTCCTGGACCACCTAGTAGGCGGGCCTCACTCCCTGGCCCCAGCTCTGCCCCTGCCTCCCACTCCTTCCTCAAGCTGGGTCATGCCCTACACCTCTCAGCTCCCCGCCTCTTACTCTGCCCTTGGTCCCGTCCTGAGCAGCAAACCCTGAGCAGCTCGCTGACTGTCCCCCGAGACCCTAACCTCTCCTTGCCCATAAAGTGGGAACAACTGTATTTTCCTCCTAGCATTGTGGTGAGGAGTCAATGAGAACCTCCGGTGACAGGTGGTGCAGGCATGCCATGAATGTGGATCCCTCGCCCCAACCCTGGCAGAGACAAAGTGCCCTTCCTCACCCCCATGGATGCCTGAGCCTGTGATCACTGCCAGCAGTTCCCGTTGCTGGCTCTGCCCGTGCAGAGTGACGGGCCTCCCAAAAGAACCTGCCTGTGCCTTGTAGCCCAAGGGGCAAAGGAAATCAGCCAGAGGAACCAATAGAAATGAGGCAGGCTGCTTAAAAGAAAGTCATTAGCTCCTATGCCTCTCTCAGCTGTGGCCCCACTGTGGGTGTCTGTGTGTGTACCACTGCACGTGTGTGGGTGGGGGTGAAGAGGGCGGGAACCTCTTCTCTGGAGGGAAGTGGAGTCAGAGACCTGGGATCTTCTGAGGCTTGCTACTGCGATATTTCTAGTCTGAGACCTGTCCTGCTCTTAAAATCAGATATCACATGCAATCCAGAGTTTTCAACTTAAAAAAAGAAACAAACAAACAAAAAAACCCAGAAGATCTAGTAATGTAGAGCCAGTCTTTGGGCCCATCAACAATCAGCTGGAATGGAATAGCGGATTCTCCCTTTAGATGGGGCATTTGTCTTCCAGTTCACCCCCTCCACACTCTGCATCCTTCCCATCTGTTGCTTGTATCCCTGACAGAGTGAACACAACTCCTTTGGAGGGTTGATTCTGTATTGAAACGCATCCCATCCCATGATGGTCGAGGAAGGCCAGAGCCACTTTTCCAGTGGAATTCAGATCTGGAGTCTCCTCCCCGCTTCCCTGCTGAGATTGGTGGGGATACAGGTGGGAGTGGGTCTGAAGATCCTCCCTGGCAAGGGTTGGGTGAGCCTGGCATGGACCAGACTGAAAGCTAAGACCGGGGAAGACTGAGGGGGAATTCAGAGGGAAGTAGAGGGTAGGGGAGGAAGGGTGCTAGCCTTTGCTGAGCCCTGAAGCCTGGCGTGCTGCAGTCCATGGGGTTGCAAAGAGTCGGACATGACTGAACGATTGAACTGAATTGAACTCGGAAGCGCTAGGCACCTTGCCTTGCAGGCACATGGAGTGCAGAGATGCATAGATCTGTTCTGCCCCAGGACCCCAGGCATACAGTGAGACCAAAGCCTCACAGACCCAGGATTTAACACCAGCTTTGTCCGATGTGGTCTTCTTCAGTATTTGTCAGGTGGAAAGACTCAGGGCACCCTGAGAATGTATCTGCCAGGGTCCTCAGACCTTAGTGTGAGAAAGGCCAGCATTAGAGGTTAACCATATCACTCTGAGTGATCCCTGGGGCCAAGGCAATCAACCATAAAGATAAATGCAAATATGGAAATTGCATCATAGTGCTCAGTGTTACGATTGGTATCCAGATGGTATGAAAACTGTCTTATTGCTTTTTAGATGACCATTGGAATGTAGACACAAAATATAGTCTTGGTCGAAGAAATTGCAACATTTATTGAGTCCTAGTGTGCCAGGCACCATGCTAAGCAGTTTCATATATTAACTCATTTAAGCTATAAAAAGAACCACCACTCTCCTGTAGATAAAGAAACTGAGGCTCAAACCAGCTAAGCAACTAGGATAAGGTAACAGCTAATAAGTAGCAGAGGCAACATTCAAAGCCAGGCAGCCTGACTCTGAAGTTTATGCCCTTAAGCATTGTGGTCGATGGCCAGCCTCTGGGACTGGGGGCTGAAGACCCCAGTTTGATACACTCAGCCGGACGTCTGTAATCTGTGGGTGATGGAAGAGTGTGGTGGGGGCTGGGGCAGATGGGAAGGTTCTGGCAGGTCACACAGGGAGTACTGGAGGGGCAGGTGGGGGCTGGCAGCTGACGGGGCACTTGGGGGTGGCTGGGGGCATCTCCACAGGCTCCTGCCACGGCTCCAGGTGGGATCCATCAGTCTCATGTAAACACTTCTCACAGGCAGCTTAACCACTTGAGTGTGTCTGGCCTTCAAAGCCAGTGGGAGAGACCGAGGACGGGTTGCTGAACTCCCTCGTGGGATAATGATTTATCTCCCATGCAGGTGGGCTCCCCTGGGGCCTCCCTGGAGGCGAAGGGGGAAGACTGGGACAGGGTTGGGAAGGGCACTTTCACTCAAGTGTTTCAACTTTCTCATTAGTTAGGCTGAAACGCAGACAACTCTCAGAGCAAACCTGTGAAGCAGGCGTATTTATCCCCATTTCATAGATGGGGAAACGGAGAGGCTAAGGGATTCTTTCAAGGCATCTTAACCAGCCAGTGGGAGAGCGATGCTTCCCTGGTGTCTCCAAAGCTTCGTGAAGACTCGCTGTTTCCTCCCGTCCCTGCCTGAGTATGGGTTCGTGTGCAAGAAGCGTGTGTGCCAGCACACGTGCAGGCCTCGTTGTGAAAGTGTGAAGCAAGCTGGGAGTGGGAAGGGGGATTTCATCTCTTGACTCCCAGGTTGGGCTCCAACTTCCCTGACACATTTCACTGGGGAGGGACCAGTTCCCCCTGCCCCCATCACCCGGGCCAGCGGGTCCAGAGACCTGGCTCTCGCTGGGCTGGGGGATTATCCCCATTCTCTGTGTCTCTGGCCAGGGCGGGCATCGCTGCCTCTATTATCCTCTCACAAAGGCCAGGCCCGCCGGGCCTGCTGTGTCAGAGTTTCTGTGGCTGGGGGAAGCCTTACTTCCTTTTCTCCCGCCAAGCCCGGAGGGCCACGCTGGGTCTGCCAGCTTGTCGGGGGCCACTGCTCTAGCTCCAGACAGGTGAAAGGCACAGGGGTGACTCAGCACCAGGGAGAGAAGGCTGAGGGGTCACTTGCCGAAGGACAGAGAGAGCTGCTTGTTAAGAGTCGTGATTTTACTGCAGCATGAAGTCTGTAGGCTAGACCTAATGAAGGACTTCCAGCTAGAGCTGGCTCACTCTGGGCAGGGCAAAAGCCAGGCAGCTGGTTTCCAGTGATCCACAAGTTTGATTTGAGTGTCCACCATATTCCAGCTACTTGGGTAGCCAACTCTCATCCCACGTCAGGGACTTTTGCAAGATAGGAAAAGGAGCCAGTCTCTACTACAGGGGTGCCAGGTGGGTAACTTGTAATGTTCAGACATTCTCAGTTGTCTCCTGGGTAATGCACCACATGGGAGGGCAAGAGGCCCAGGTTGGGGGGCCCCAGTGGTACCCTAGAATTAACCCTTCTCTCTCCTCCCCCAACAGGTTGGTGTTTGGAGGTGTCCCGACTGAAGTGACAGAGTTCTCCCCATGTGACACCCCGAGGTGCCTTTGAGGAAAGCTCTCTGGGTCTCTTTATGGGCTGATGGAGAAGTAGGCTCCCCACACCCTCTCTGTCCCCAGCTGAGATTATGGTGGATTTGGAATACAGGGCAGATTTGGGATACAGTCCAGGCCTGGACATCCTGCTGCTGACCCAGCCCCGGAGGCGTTAGCAAGAGCCCTGCGCCGTCCACCCCCTCAGAGACCACCCCTCCTACCAGGGGCCTGGAGCCGGCGAGTGACTATGCGGCTTGGACTGTGTGTGGTGGCCTTGGTTCTGAGCTGGATGCATTTGGCCGCTGGCAGCCGGGGGATCAAGGGGAAGAGACAGAGGCGGAGTGAGTAACGGATGGGCCTGGACCACAGTGGCCCTTGGGAGCGGTGGTGGGGAGGGCACTGTCTGGGGACTGCGACCTTCGGCTGTTTCATTCTGTGATGTCCATTGCAGATTTCTGCTTTGTCCATTACAGCTATGTACGTCACTCAGTAGATTATCCAGTTTGTGGATTAATTTATTGAGATTACCCATCCTGTAGATAACTCACTTTGTCTGTTTTCCCTTTTGTAGATGCTGTTTTCTAGATTAACCCTCTCCTGTGAGGATCCAGTTTGTGGATTATGCCCTTTGATATCACACCGGCTTTGTGTGGTATCCATGGAGATGCTTCCCAGCCCGGTCCCCCTGGGGTGCTCAGTGTCCCCCAGGAGTTCAGGGTTCTTTTCATTTAGAAATACAGCCCTCAACTCCTTGGGGGCCAGGAAACCCACATGGACAGGCAGTGGGCAACAGGCTTCCCTGCCCAGGTCATGGGGAAGGGACAGTGGAGCAGAGTGTTCATGGGCCTGTCCACCACTGTGGTTTTTAACCCTGCCCAGTGGGATTCAGGAAGCTGCACTGAGGGGTGACGGGGAGGCAGTGGGCAGAAGGCTGGCCCCACTACCCTTCAAACCAGAGCAGCTTCACTCTTTCTTGCTCTCAGGAAGCTTCCACATAAGGTGTCATTGGAAGAAAAGGACTCTCACGGCCTAAAAAGAGAAAAAAATCCCATCATTGTACAAATAGGAAAACTGAAGCTAAGAAAAGGGAAGAGACGACAGTCTAAAAGACACACAGTCAGTGTTGGAACCCAGGTCTCCTGGTTTCTGTGAGCCCAGCCTTCTTGAAAACAGAGCGTGATGGAGTATTTACCTGTCCTCACCATTCTCACCGTCTCTCCCAGGACCCTATCCTAGGCCATCCCGAGAGCAGGTCCCCTATCCTTCCCTCGATGCCTTCAGGGATGGCGGATCAGGACATGCCGTCATGTCATGGGAGTGGCCCCTGGGTATGTGGTGGAGGCCCGACCCAAGTCTGTCTGTCTCTCAGCATCCCCCGGAAGAGATGTCTCGCCCCCAGATGGGCAGCTCCTCTCAAGTCTAGCCCCACCACCTCTTGCTTCACTTCTGAGGCCTTCAGACCAAGGCCCACCAGGAAGGGTTGAAAGGCAATGGAGTTCTGTCGGGTCTCCACGGGAGTGGCCAAGGCCAGAATCCAACCCAGAGAGAGAAGCTCAGAGAACTGGTGAAGCTGAAAATCCCTGGCTTAACAAACAATTAGAGATGGTTAGGTTTAATCAGCAGCGAGGCCTTGATTTTCCTCCCTTCTCATCTGTTGTGGCCAGTATTTTGGTCTCCACCGGCCAGATGCGGTTTAGCGATTTATAATCAGTCTCCTCTATTTCCGAGAGGAGAGAGAAAACGAGAGAGGCCACTCACCATCATGTGATGTGCATTAATGGCCACACTTCCGCTGCTGAGCCACACACTCACCTACACCAGAGGGTCAGGAGACCTGGGTTCATCATCTTTTGTACTTAGGGAAAAAAACAGTACTGGCCTGGCCATCAGAATGGGCGGTCCCAGCAGCAGCCAATCAAATGCAGCCATTGTGATGTTTCCACTTTTGATACAGCCACATCCCACAGCCTGGGTAGCACGTAGCCCAGCGTTTATTACCAATCGGTGTGAGTGACAGACATCCTTAATGGTGAGATGCAAGGACAGGGAGAGAGGTGGGTAAGACTCAGGGTGCAGTGGGGGTCCAAAATGGACAGAGGCTCATAGAAAGGTGACTCTTCTCCCTTTAAATTAACTTTTATTGGGGCATAGTCGATCTACAACGCTGTAAGCTTCCACTGCACAGCGAAGGACACCAACCACATGCGTACACGGATCCACTCTCTTCCAGATTCTCTTCCCACACAGGTCAGCACAGAGCACTGGGTAGAGTTCCCTGTGCTATAGAGTAGGTCAGCATTAGTTATCTGTGCTATATATGGTAGTGTGCATATGTCAGTCCCAGTCTCCCAGTTTACCCCTCTCCCCACTGTCCCTCTTGGTAACTGTACGTTTGTTTTCTACATCTGTGACTCTATTTCTGTTTTGTAAATAAGTTCATTTGTACCGTGGTTTTAGCTTCCACATATAAGTGATATCATATGATATTTGCCTTTCTCTGGACTCGCCTGTTTTGGCTCCTTCTCACTGCCCTGTCCTTCATCTGAAGCCTTCACCTCCTCCCCCAGAAAAGGGTCTGTAGAGTCTCTCTTCCTTGGCTGAAGCCTCATTCACTCCTCTCTTCATTAATTTCTATTGGAGGAACGTTGCTTTACAACGTTGTGTTAGTCTCTGCTACGCGGCAAAGTGAATCGGTTATGTGAATACACATATCCCCTCCTTTTTAGACGTCTTTCCCATCTGGGTCGCCACAGAGCACTGAGTAGAGTTTCCTGTGGTATAAAGTAGGTTCTCACTAGTTATGCATTTTTTATGGAGTCATGTATATGTCTTGGGCCCTTCCACATGTCCACTTCAAACCCACAGACCCTGGTCCTGGGTGCAGAAATGGATCCTGAAGCACCCACGGGTGATGGGGAGGAGACAATTTCAACCTAGTGTGGGGAATGCTGAGAGGAACCAGAAGGGCTTTGGGAGCCCTGAGAGTGACTCTTGAGATGTAATTTTAAAGATGAGATAGTAAGGAATCTGCCTGCACTGTGGGAGACCTGGGTTTGATCCCTGGGTTGGGAAGATCCCCTGAAGGCGGGCATGCCAACCCACTCCAGTATTCTTGCCTGGAGAATCCGCATGGACAGAGGAGCTCAGTGGGCTAGAGTCCACAGGGTCGCAGAGTCGGACACGACTGAGAGACTAAGCACAGCACAAGTGATCTGCAGGCCGGGGGTGGGGGGGGGAGGGGAACCCAGGCAGGGGACCAGCATGTCCAAAGGTGAGGAGCTAGGATGAGGCGCAGACTTCGCAGGAAATGGGGTGCAGCTGGGGGAGAGCTGGAGAAGTGGTTTCTGGGNATCCCCTGAAGGCGGGCATGCCAACCCACTCCAGTATTCTTGCCTGGAGAATCCGCATGGACAGAGGAGCTCAGTGGGCTAGAGTCCACAGGGTCGCAGAGTCGGACACGACTGAGAGACTAAGCACAGCACAAGTGATCTGCAGGCCGGGGGTGGGGGGGGGAGGGGAACCCAGGCAGGGGACCAGCATGTCCAAAGGTGAGGAGCTAGGATGAGGCGCAGACTTCGCAGGAAATGGGGTGCAGCTGGGGGAGAGCTGGAGGAGTGGTTTCTGGGTGCAGTTCTCGGGAGACCTGGGGTTTTCACTGAAACTGCTCTGCTCATTTTGCTTTATACACGGAGGCTCTGTCCTATTGAAAAGAAGGGTTGTGCTCTTAAAACAAAAAGCCGAACACCCATGAGGGTAGAGCAATGAAAGCTGCCAGGAGCTGAGGGAGTGCTGGGGGCGATGCTGCAGAAATGGGCAGAGGTCAGAGGTTGGAGCCCTTGGTAGCTGCCAGGCTGGGAGTTGGCCCTTGACCCTGACTTGAGGGCATCCCCTTAGAGGTTTGAATCAGAGGAGTAGGGCTTGATCCAGCTGTAGTGGGGCGTGAGGGAGGGAGCTTGAGGTGGGAGACCAACGGATCAGTTAAAGGCTATTTGGACCCAGGTGAGAAAAAAGTGCAGGGAAACTTAGCTCACAGTTAAGTTGAAAAATGCCAGTCTTCAGGGCACAGGAATGGAGAGCATGTGGCCTCTGCCTGCTCAGTGAGGCCCTGGGTCCTGTCATCCCTGACTTCACTTTACCTCCACCTACATAACTCAAGGGTCTCTAAGGAAACTAATTCCTCCAAGACTAGATACCACCACTAAACCAAGGTCAGCCCTCCCCTGTGTCATGCAGCCTTCCCCTACCCTGCCGTTGATCCTCACCCAGCCCCGCAACCACTCATTTCCTGTCCCACTCCCACACTTTATCGAATAGTAAGCTCTGTTCTTATAGCCCCTTCCCTGAGCCTCTGTCTCACTTGCCACATCCTCAGCCCTACATTTGGGAGAGTCCTATCCTTTTGTGGAGCCTCACTCCTTACTGGGCTCCCATTTAGAAACAAGGCAGGCTCCACTCTCCAAAAGCTCTTTCCAATGGGAGCAAAAGACATATTAGCTGATAATAATGACACAAGGCCGTGTCTACTGTGATGGATTCAAGTACTAGGGGAAGGGAACACAGAGAAACACTCTATATCCAGATTTTACCAGGAGGCAAGATCAAGGGAGACTTCCTGGAGGAGGTGACTTTAGTTCTGAGGCTTGAAAGAGTTAGGCTTAGGAGGAGGCAGAGGGTGTTCCCGACAGAAGGACCAACTTGAGCAGGATACAGAGATGTGAAGTAGTGGGATGTATTCAGAGAAATAAAAATAGTTCCCTATTGCTTAGAGGTAGTTTTAAGAGATGAAGTGGGTGGGATCAGCTCATGGAAGTTTTTAGGCCAGGCGGAAGTTCAGTTCAGTTCAGTCACTCAGTTGTGTCCGACTCTTTGCGACCCCATGAATCGCAGCACGCCAGGCCTCCCTGTCCATCACCAACTCCCGGAGTTCACTCAGACTCACATCCATCGAGTCGGTGATGCCATCCAGCCATCTCATCCTCTGTCGTCCCCTTCTCCTCCTGCCCCCAATCCCTCCCAGCATCAGAGTCTTTTCCAATGAGTCAACTCTTTACATGAGGTGGCCAAAGTACTGGTGTTCCACCTTTAGCATCATTCCCTCCAAAGAAATCCCAGGGCTTTAGAATGGACTGGTTGGATCTCCTTGCAGTCCAAGGGACTCTCAAGAGTCTTCTCCAACACCACAGTTCAAAAGCATCAATTCTTCGGTGGAAGAGCTGAGTCTTAATTCTGCAGCAGATAGGGAGCTATTGATGGGTTGTGGGCTTCCCTCATAGCTCAGTTGGTAAAGAATCTGCCTGCAATTCAGGAGACCCGGGTTTGATCCCTGGGTCAGGAAGATCCCTTGGAGAAGGAAATAGCAACCCACTCCAGTATTGTTGTCTGGAGAATCCCATGGCGAGAGGAGCCTGGCAGGCTACAGTCCATGGGCTCACCAAGAGCTGGACACGACTTAGCGACTAAACCACCAACCACCAAGAGGCAGGGGCAAGACACCATGAATCTGAGTTTTGGAAAGATCCGAAGATGAGGAATCTGGGGACTTGGAACAAGTGCAGTCCTTAGAGAAGAGGCACTGTGGCCAGAAGCCGCTCTTCAGGGGGCGGGGCTGAGTCACCCTGGGGCGATGCCTGATTACAGAAAGATCAGCTTCAGAGGGCTTTGCACCGGGATGAAGTAGGCAAGAAGCAGCAGGGAATGGAAGAGACACCGCCCTGACTTCCTGGCTCAGTGCAGTGGGCTCCACAGAGTGTTTAGGAGGCAGGGGGCAGGGTGGGGTAGTGAGGAGTGGAGAGTACAGTGGGGGTAGGAAGAGCAGAACCTTAATGAGCGAGTTTTGTGAAGAAGTTGGAAGAAGGCCCCATGAGCTCTTTGAGCACCCTCCCCATCACTGAGCCCACCCATCCTCAACCAGGCTCCAGCCCTGCAAGGCAAGCCCCTTCCCATCATAGGCACAGAAGCCAGAGGGAGTGTGTCAAATTGTGAACCATGCCCTTCTGAGGTCCTTTCCTTGCCAGTTAGAATAAAGCTCTATTTCCCATTTCACGGTTGCACTAGGCTGGTCGGGACCTCAGAGCTTTTGCCCAGGCTGTTTCTCTGGTCTGTGCACCCTCTTCACCTAGCCTGCTTGGTAAGGGCGTGTCCTCCAGTGTTCTTCCATTCCCCAAAATGTGCAACCAGCCCTAGGTGGGCATCTGTTGCTGTTCCTCCACGTCCCCAGCTCCTAGCAGTTCTGGATACATGTTAGGTGTGCAGTGAACGTCTGTGGAATAAACGAGCCTCGGTTTCTCCTGTTGAATCACCGCTGAGTCATTATGTAACCTCTGCCACAGCCAGCATCTCCTTGGACACCCCCTCTCTCCCAGCACACACAGCCCCCTGCCCTCTGGCTCTCCATCCCCTCACTGCTCATCTTTTTGCCTTGCAAGCTGAGAACATTCTTTGATTCCCATCTCCCTGGATAAGTGTCCCTTTCCTCATTGAACTGCCCCTGACCATCCTGGAGCCCCTCTCCTCCTTGCTCAGCACCCCTTCTCCTTCCTGAACCCCCTAACCTCACGGAGCTCAGCTTCTAGACCCCTGTCCCTGACCCCAGTCTCAAGCCTCAAGGCTGGTATTACTGGCTGAGTTCTGTCTTGACCTTCTCGTATCCTTGGGTCTTCACTGCATCACTCCCTGCCTCTGTCTTGCTCACAGTCCCCGCTCCCTTCTCCTCACTTTATCCCTCGCCTCCATCCCCTCCACTAACTGTTCAGCCCCCCGTGGTTGGGCCTGCATCCCACCACTCTGCCAGAAATGCCCTTCTTGAGGTCACCCAATCACCTCTTGGTGCATGTGTTGTAGGTTTTCCCAGAGGTCCCAGCCCTGGTCGCTAAGATCTCACCCTCTTCCACTCAGTTTCCATCTCCCACCCCAATGTCCTCCCATCTCCCCAACAATTCCTTCTCAGCTTCTTTCCAGGCCTTTCCTCTGCTTGTGTGTTGAATGCAAGTATTGCCCAGGCCTCAGCTCTTGGTCCTCTTCTCAGGCTGCACCCCTTCTTCCCCAGGGTGCTTTCCCCTCCCACGGATTTAATCCCCAGCAACAGCTCCCAGCATGGATCCCTGAGATCCATGCTCAGGGAGATCCATGCTCCCCCTTTCCACAGCCTGCCTCTTAAACGAGATGGTTCTCCATCTTCACCTTCCTTTACTCCTTAACCACTGACATCCCCTCTCCACCTCAACCAGGGATGCCAACAGCCTGTTTGTGGCTGGGTCCTTACATGACATCTCAGTAGCACCTGGCATTGGGCTCCCCTCTCTTCCCTTGAGTGTCCTCTTCTCTCGACTTCCATGATGCAACATGCTTCTGAGTGTCCCTGCCTGTCTGAGTGCTCTTCCTCGATCTCTTAGCTGACCCTTCTTCTTCTTCTGTCCTTTTATTCAGTGTCTAATGCCTCTCCTCACTGTCTGCTCCCACTTCCCTAGCCATCTCATAGACCTCCAGGCCTTTGATGACTGTTTCGTATTAAGGACTCCACATGTCAATCTCCAGCCAAAATGTTTCTCTTGAGTTCCAGACCTACAGGTTCCGCTGCCTACAAGACACCTTCCCAGGGGCGTGCCACAAGAACCACAAACTCAACCCAGCTCGTCATTTCCTCCACTCGAATTCACTCCTCCTCCTGTGGGCCCTCTCTTGGTGAAGGGCCAGCGGCTATCCTGGCACCCAAGCCCGACACCTGGGCATCATCCTCGACCTGTGCTTTCCCCCGGCCCTCACCCCCATGTCCAATCCCTCACCTAGCCTCCTCGATTCTATCGCCTGAATATCTGTCTTACATGCATCTGTACCTTTCCACCTGTCCATCCTCCTGGTCCAGCTCCATCTCTTGGAACCTGGAAGTCCCCCTCCCTCCAGGTTTGCCATCTGTGCAATGCATTCTCCACACTACAGAGGGACCTTTCTAAAGTGGAGCCCTGGCCATGTCTCCTGTTTTAAGGCCCCCGAGACTCCTTGTAGCCTTTGGAATAATGTCTGTGCTCCTTCTTTACAGACTCAGGCCTTTCCTCCTCTGCCCCCTGCTTCCCTCTCCACTCACTCCACGCACCAGCCATGCTGAATGAATTTCAGATGCCCCATGGGCCGCACTTTGTCTTACGTGTCATCGAGGCCTCTGCAGGGAAATGCGCAGAGATTTGCTGCTGGTTGAATGGGAGGCAGACAGCAGGATTCTAAGAAGGCCCTTTGCAAATGTGCCCTTCACTAAAGTGATAAGGGAGGAATATATGATTGTGGGAATATAACCATAGACACCTACAAATGGGACACCTGGATGACTTGGGTTCTTGTTATGGTTCAGTTTCTCATTTGTGTCTCTGTGACCCCATGGACTGCAGCACGCCAGGCTTCCCTGTCCTTCACCATCTCCAGGAGCTTGCTCAAACTCATGTCCACTGAGTCGGAGATGCCATCCAACCATCTCATTCTCTGCCGTCCCCTTCTCCTCCTGCCTTCAATCTTTTTTAGGATTAGGGCAAGCCCAAAACCTGGAGGGAGGCTTCATTTCAGCCATGAATTGAATCAAATCCTTGAGTCGTAGACAACTTGATATCGTTGGAGTGGAAGTGGTGCCTAAAACCTACAGTGACGTATTCATTTGGAATATAGCTGAATAATAGCCCAAAGTAGAAAACCAGTCCCAAGGAGGCTCCCTCATAACTCAGATACCATGTTTGGAGTCCTTTCCTCTTACAATGACCCAACCAACAAGAGTGATATTAAGTTTTAAATTTGTTGATTGGCTAAATGGTAACATCAACTCTGTATAAGTAAATTCTCTATTTGAAAAATCAGTCTGGCCAAACTGGTGACAGTTTCCCTGTCACTCCTGGTTTTCATGAACTTTTTCCTCACTGCCTGGAACACATACTGGCTGTGAAGCCTTGTTCAAGTAATTCAACCTCTCTTATTTCTTCATTTGTGAAAAAGAGGGGGGGAAAAAAGAGTAGTCTCCCCCACTGCACGGGTTTTAAGGATCAAATGATACTTGTAAAACACTGGGAACAGTGCCTGCCACAGAATAAGTGTCAGCCTTTAGGAGTAAGCTACGGAGGTGATGATTAAGACTCTGTTGTTGTTTATCATTATTGTGTTTGCTATTCCCCCCTTCTCCTCTGCTCACCTTTCGCTTACTCATTCTCCTGTTATGAAATCAAGGATCATCCCTGAAGCCAGAGCTCTCCACCACAGACCTCCAGAGCAAGCATCCTCATCTCCTTTTTTAGGTGGTGGGAAGGGAGGCCCACAGGATGCAGAGTTTTGCCCAGGGTCACAGGCCAGGCATTTGACTCCAGGTCCAACCAGCAAAGTCTACGCCAGGGGTCCTCCACTGCTGCACGATCTTCTGCGATCTCTGCTCTGATTCTCCTGGTTCTCTGCCTCCAGCCTGTACACAGCTCCTCACTGCCTTGGAACCCTGGGAAGTACCCCAGCCTCTGATTGGTCACAATGGCCATACTGATTGTATTTCCTGCTGCTGCTGCTAAGTCACTTCAGTTGTGTCCGACTCTGTGCAACCCCATAGACGGCAGCCCACCAGGCTCCCTCGTCCCTGGGATTCTCCAGGCAAGAACACTGGAGTGGGTTGCCATTCCCTTCTCCAATGCATAAAAGTGAAAAGTGAAAATGAAGTTGCTCAGTTGTGTCCTACTCTTCGAGACCCCATGGACTGCAGCCTTCCAGGCTCCTCTGTCCATGGGATTTTCCAGGCGAGAGTACTGGAGTGGGGTGCCATTGTCTTCTCCGAGTATCTCTCAAATAATTTTCTCTCCATCTCCACTGAACAGAACTTTGTTTAAGGCTCTTCCATCTTTCTCACCTGGATGATCCAGTCAGTTTCCTCCCAAATGTTCCTCCAGTCTCTGGTCTCTCCCCAGGCTGCAGAGGACACTTCCCAGCCTGTAAATCAGACCAGACTTTGCTCCTGCTTAAAACTTGCTGATGACTTTTTTATTTCATCAGTTCTGAGAAAGGTCCCCCTAAAACATTATGAAACAAGGGTTCTGTGGCCAAAATGTCTTGGAAGTGCAGCTGTCTCCCTCTTAGAAAGTTACTTAAAGTCACAAAAGCATAATGAAATGAAATGAAACATTAATCACTCCCAGTCATGTTTGACTCTTTGTGATCCCATGGACCATAGCCAGCCAGAGTCCTCTGTCCATGGGATTCTCCAGGCAAGAATACTGGAGTGAGTTGCCATTCCCTTCTCCAGGGGATCCACAAAGGCTGCAAAAAGCCCTGGTGTAGAAAATCCAGTTTAGACTTGTTGGACAGGGTGGTTCTCAGATATATTCTCAGATATATCTAATGCAATGGCCTTTTTTCCACATCTTCCTATGAACATTTAGGGGAATCCTGTTCCAAGGAATATTCTTTGGAAAATGCTGCAAGATAGAATTCAAGTCCATCATCATGACATAAAAGGTGCTTAAAGATAGGACTACTTATCTTCCATCACTCTCCTCCCCACCTCTCCTGTACCCCCAATCTTCCTCAACTTCCTTCAGGTCGCTTTACACCTCTGTGGTCTTGCCCCTAGAGGGCCCTAGTTTCTACTTCCTGATGGACAAATCGTTATTCATTCATGAAGAACTGACCCAAATGGCCCCTCGTCTGTGACTCCTTCCTTCATTCTGGATTCTCTTGATCCTCGTGGCTGCCAGCATGTGCCTGTTTGCAGGCACCGTCTGTACCCTGGAGAGACCAGTTCAGGATAGCCAGGGGTCTTTGCTTCCATGTCCCTAGCCCCGGCACTGCTTGTGGTACCTGGGCAGGGCCAGGTGAGTGTTGGTTGAACAAGTGAAGGAGGAAACGAGATGGTAGGTCTGAAACTCAGCCCTGGGGTTGGGGACCTCACTGGCTCAAAGGATGGTTCCAACCTCAGCACCTTTGACATCTGGACCAGATTGCTGTTGTGGGGGCTGCCCCACACATTGTAGGATGTTTAGCAGCATTCCTGGCCTCTGTCCCCTAGAGGCCACTAGCAACCCCCTCCCCAGTGTGATCATCAAAATGCCTCCAGACTTTGCCAAAAGTCCCCTGAGGAGCAGACTCATCCCTGGTTGAGACCACTGTTCTAGACGTAGGTTATTCCAGTTGTCTTCCTGTCTCTGGGTAGGTGGCCTTTTTCTCATTATCCCTCTTGTCCTTAAAATTTTCTCAGGGCTGTGTAAATGCCGGGCTTCAGCACCTTCTCTGAGGATGGTGGAGCAGGTCTGGGGGGTGAGCCTGCATTGCTCCTGGAGCTAAGGGGGCATCTAGGGTGGATGGCCGCTCTTGCTGTGCTAGTTCCCTTGAAACCAGATGGCTGGGAAGGTTTATAAAGGAGCCTTGCAGAGAGCTGCCAGCCTGGCCTGCACTTTCTGAGAAGCACATTCGTTCTGTAGGCTGAAACTCCTACCTACTCACTTTCCATCCTTGTGGGAGCCTGGGAAAGACAGAGGCCTCTCCCACAGCTGCCTCTCACCCTTGCTCCATCCTTGCAGTCAGTGCCGACGGAAGCCAGGCCTGTGCCAAAGGCTGTGAGCTCTGCTCGGAGGTCAACGGCTGCCTCAAGTGCTCGCCCAAGCTGTTCATCCTGCTGGAGAGGAACGACATCCGCCAAGTGGGCGTCTGCTTGCCATCCTGCCCACCTGGATACTTTGATGCCCGCAACCCTGACATGAACAAGTGCATCAGTGAGTGTGGGCAAGGCTGGGGAAGGGTGCTGGAAACTCTGGATATGGGGCGGGGGTGCTTTGAACTGTTGATGGGCTGCAAGAGGGGTGGAGGAGATATTGAGGAGGGGAGTTCCTGATTCCAATATCCAACTGCTGGCCAGACATCTCCCCAGACATTCCACCCACATTTCTAGCCCGTAAGGTAGCCACATCTCCTCCCTCCAAACCTGCACTGACTTGTGTTCCCACGGGTGACTCTCAGTGTCCCAACCCATCACCCAAGGCACAGACCTAAGAGCCAGCCTCTCATCTATGCCCCCACCTTAGCCATTGAATAACCAAATTGTGCCTCCTCCAGCTCCTTTCCATCCTCACTGCTGTTGTCTCATCCAGGTTCCCATCCCCTCTCTCCTGGACCACTGCAATAACCTCCATCTGTCCCCCAACCCTCATCTGTTTCCCTTCGACCCTCCCTCTGCCCTGCAGCCAGAAAGATGCTTCTGAGACATATAACCTAAAAAAAAAAAATTCGGGGCTGGCTCCACTGACTGCAGGGAAATTCAAGCCCTGGTCAGCCTTCTCTCCCCATCCTCCCCACCCCCCATCTCACTCTGCTCTCTCATGCCAGCTACAGTTTCACGTGCTCCGAAGCACGTGCTGTCACACTTCCCTCTCAGCAGGGGGCCACGCGGTGAACCCTCTCCGGTAAACAATGCCAGTGACCCTCTCATTTTGTTCAGAGCCTTGGAGTTTGGAATGCATTTCCAGACCTTCTGTCGGTTCAGCCACACAGGCACCTTGGGAGGGAGACAGACCTAAGTGATGGTACCCTTTTCATAGCTGATAAGATCAAGGTCCCAGGGAAATGCCTGAGGGGAGTTCAGCCGACTTGGGTTCTAAATCCCAACTCTGCTGTTTATTCATTGTGTGACCTTGGGCAAGTCACAGCCTCTCCAAACCTCATCTTCAAAATGTGGGTGTTCGTTTTTACCCCCAGGATTGTTGTGAGAGGCATATGTCAGCCCTCAGTGTCTGGCACAAAACAAACGGAGCGGCTCTTCTTATTTTTGTTTGTGTTTTGCCTGTCACCAAACCCAGGACTCAGAGGCCAGGAGGCACAGAGGAGGGTGGAGTGGGGTGGGGAACTTATGAGGATGGAGGTGGGACACCAGGACTGCCCTCTCGGGTCCTCGGGGATCTGGGTAGGGCATTCCTCCCTCTGCCTGCTCCTGGGAAACTGGCAGCCCGGACTTCAGGGGCGGGGACTGGTAGGAAGTCAGCTCCGCCCACAGTCCGGGAGGGGCGAGATTGTGAAAGACGTCCAGCCTAGCCCAGCCACCCTCTCCCTCCACCTCCCTGCAGGAGGGAGAGCTGGCAAGAGGGCATCAGGGAGGGACCCAGGACTCTGACCAAGGTGGTTCCTGGAATTCGACCTTGCAGAGGCAGAGGAATTTGCCCTGGGATGGCGCCCCATCCTCCAGGCAGATTCTCGCTTCCCTGGGCAGGAGGAGAACCAGGCTTTGGGGTGCTGTGGATGCCCAGCAGTAGGGGAAGAGGAAACCACACACCACTCTCAGGGTGCCATGTATCCCTCAGTTTGGCTCCGATTAGGTGGTCCTTGGGGTGCCCTGAGAGGCTGGGACCCTCCTCTTGCCCCACCACTCTCCTGTGCTCTGAATCCCGCTCTCTTGGGCCTCCCCTTGGGTTCCTGGGCCTGGAGCAGGTGCTGGGATGGGCAGGTGGTGGGTGGGGAGAGTCCCAGCCGGCCCTCAGGAGGGGCTGTGTTGGCGGGTGGGCACGGGATGAGGGGAGGGGTCCTCTGGGGCTGAGACAGAGCCCCACCCCCACCCCCCGGTCTGGCCCCACCCTCAGAGTGCAAGATTGAGCACTGCGAGGCCTGCTTCAGCCACAACTTCTGCACCAAGTGTCAGGAGAGCCTGTACCTGCTCAAGGGCCGCTGCTATAACGCCTGTCCCGAGGGCTCTGCGCCTGCAGACGGCACCATGGAGTGCAGCAGCCCGGGTAAGCCAGCAGGGTGCGGGCGGAGAAGGGGCAGGCCACGTGGGTGGGTGCGGGCCCCCACGGAGAGCGTGGGCTGGGCTCCGTGCAGAGAAAGCTCATGACGACCACCCCTGAGTTTCTCTGGGGACTTTTATGCTCTCTGGACTTTAAGGATGCCTCTGGCCCGGGGCTGAGGCCAAGACCAGGTGGGAGAGGCTCCCTGGGAGGTACCTGGGGCCAGGTGAGGAGCCGTGACCCCTTCCTCCCCTTGCTTCCCTCCCCTCCCGCCAGCACAATGTGAAATGAGTGAGTGGTCTCTGTGGGGCCCTTGCTCCAAGAAGAAGAAGCTCTGTGGCTTCCGGAGGGGCTTGGAGGAGCGGACACGGAGGGTGCTCCATGCCCCGGGGGGAGACCACGCCGTCTGCTCAGACATCAAGGAGACGCGGAGGTGCACCGTGCGGAGGACGCCCTGCCCCGAGGGTGAGCTGCGGCCTGGGGGTCAGGGGTCAGCACAGCTGCGGGAGGTCTGACCACCTCTGTTTCCTACCTGTGACCCAGAAGAGGGCTCAGGCCAGGGCCAGATGGGGCACCCTCAACTCAGGACCCCATGCTGTGCAAACCCGTGCCAGGCAGACCGTGATCCACGCAGCTGCGTGGGATGGCCGGAAGCTTCTGTGGTCCTATCCCTCCCCATTGCTTCTGATTCAGGGGGTGCTGGCACTGGGGGGCCCTTAGAAGGGGAGCTTGGAAGGGGGGTGCGAAGGCCCAGAGAGGGGCAGTGATTTGGCCAAGGTCACACAGCCCGCAGGTGGCAATGATGTGGCAGTGGTGTGGGATGGAGGAGTGGGGAGCCGTCCTGCCTGTCCCCAGAGCTGCAGTGCCCTGCTGGGAGATGCCCTCGGGCCATTGGGATCCAAGGTCTGAGGAAACGTGAGGAAAGAGGAGATGGTTTGGTTCAGGTGGAGAGTGAAAATGCTCATGGGACCCCCTCTCAGTACCCATGTTGCAGAGCCCTGTCCGAGGAGGCCTGGAGGGCACCCTGACCACCTCTGGGCCTCCTCCCCACCCCACNCCCCACCCTCCGCCCAGCTTCCTAACCACATCCCTCCTCCCGCTCTTGGCCATGCCCAGGGCCTCCTGCTGTGTCAGGACGCCCTTTGTTGACTCTTCCTGCTGTTGGGGTTCCAGGGCAGAAGAGGAGGAAGGGCAGCCAGGGCAGGCGGGAGAACGCCAACAGGAACCCCAGCCGCAAGGAGAGCAAGGAGGCGGGCACCGGCGCTCGGAGACGCAAGGGCCAGCAGCAGCAACAGCAAGGGACAGTGGGGCCGGTCACCTCCGCGGGGCCCACCTAGGGACCCTATTCAGCCTCCCGGTCCATGCAGAAGGAGCCCAGTGCTGCTCTGTGTGATGAGAGCTTTACTGAACTTGAGCACTGGGGGCAGTGCGTACACACCCATACATACAGGAACACACAGACACATGCACACAGCCCCATGTCCAAACAGGTAACTGACATACGTGCAAACATGTGTGCATGCATGCGCGCACGCACACACACACATCGAAGCTACTGGAAGACACTTCTGTCCCTCGGACATCACTGTGTGAGCAGGGTGGGGAGGCAGAGGGGTCGTCTCTGCCCCTCAGAGGGCCAAGAGGCACACACTTGGTTTGTGATGCAACCAGTGGACGCATCAGAGAGAATGTTGACCAGCGTCCAAGCCCAGACTCTGCAGAGTGGAACCTTCTGGAGGAGTTCATAGGACCAGCCTTCGTGGCAGACAGCAGCCAAAGCTTGAGGACTGTTCAGCATCTCCAGCTGTGTGACTTTATCCTTGGAGAGTACTGTTACACATTCATATCAGGGCTTTCCTGACTCTGAAAACTGCTTAAAGGTTTATTTCAAATTAAAAATGTAAACCAACTGACAACAGTAGCCGCAGGGACTATGCTTCTTTTCAGGGTACAGGGTTTGGTGGCGTACTAGGAGAGCAGGAAGAGACAGGCCACGGGGAGGGGGGGGGCTGGAGGGGTGATATGCGGGGAGGGAACCAGACTCTCTACATCTTTGTTACTCAGAGGGTGGCCTGTGGACCAGCATCAACGTTATAAGCAGGCAGCTTGTTAGAAATGAGAATTTACAGGTCCCATCCCAGACCTGATGAACCAGAGCCTGCATTTTAACAAGGTTCCAGGTGACTGGCACGTACATTCAAGCCTGAGAAGCACTGCTCTCTTTCCCTCGAAGGATGGAATAGAGGTCTTGGCCAGTTTGCAGCAGGAAGGATCCTGGTCAGCTCCAAAGGAAAACTTCCCATCTGGGAGAGGTAGAATCTATATACTGAAGGGTTATCATGGCACTTTAGGGGGAGGGAGTGTCCAGGACCCTGAGATGGCTGGGGACCACTGGACCCCAGTGGTGGGGTAGATGGCAGAAGAGTGCGTGGAATCCTTTCTTGTCATTCTGAAGTGTCCACTGGCAGCCATCTGGTCACTAAGCTCTGGAAGGGTGTTTGGTCTCCAGCGGGGAGCCAGACAGGGGCCTTGCTCTTGTGGAGCTTAGGGGTTGGTGGGGGGACAGGCATGAATCAAGTAATCCTTCCAATAAATGTGTAATTATAGATGGGTGTAGTTAAAGGCAGACAACCACTGAAACACACACATAGCTATGAAAGCAAATAAAACTAAATAAAAATAAAAGCTATCTCAGGGAAGTTTTTCAGAGGAGGTGACATTTGAGCTAAGCTCTGAAGGATGAACAGGAGTTAACACAAAGACAAGGAAGGGTGTTTAGACCAGTGCTGTCTGATAGAAATACAATGTGAGCCACTTATTTAATACTTTTCTAGTAGCCACATTTAAAGAGTAAAAAGAAACAGGTGCAGTTCATTTTATCTTATATTTAACCAAATGTATGCAAGCTGTTGTCTTTTTAACATGTAATCATATAAAAAAATTATTAGTGAGCTCTTTTACGTTCTTTTTTTAAACTATCTTCAACATTCTATGTATATATTTACCCTTTATGGCATATCAATTCAGACACTAAATTTTCTCCAGAAATACTTGATATGTATTTAGGTTTAATAAAAATTTAAAGAGTAGATTCAGGACTTCCCTGGTTGTCCAGTGGTCTAGAATCTGCCTGCCAAAGCAGGGGATATGGTTTCAGTCCCTGCTCCGGGAAGATCCCATGTGCCACGGGGCGACTGAGCCCATGCAACTCCTGAAGCCCTCACACCCTCCACAACAAGAGAAGCCACCGCAATGAGAAGCCTGAGCACAGCAACGAAGATCCAACACAGCTGAAATAAATTTTAAACATTCTCCTACCACATACCCAAGTTGTTTAAAGAGAAGATTAATATTTTCTGATAGCTGAATTGAATACATTTAAAATTTTTTAATTTAACTAATTGAAATGAACGTACATTAATAATTCCTTTCTTCAGTTGTGCTGGCCATGTTTCGAGTGCTCACTAGCCGTATGTTGCTAGTGGCTACTGTATTGGACAGCATAGTCCTATATTGAGGACCCAGAACATGCAAATGTCCTGTGGCAGAAAGGAGCTTGGTGTTCAATGAAATGAAAGAAAACCAAAGCAGCTGGGAGGCCTGGAGGGCCAGGGAAGTGAGTTGTTTCCAGCAAGGTCCACCTAGAGTTGGGACTTTATTTTCAGAGCCAAAGGAGGCTGCTGAAGAGTTAAGCAGCAAGCCAGCATGATCAGATGTGAAGCTTTGCAAATTTTGAAAGACAGTATGTTGGCTGTAGTATAGAAGACAGATTATCAGGAAGCTGTTTAGGAGTCTGTTGTTGTCATCCAGGGGACACGTGTTGGTGGAAGTGACAGTGGTAATGGAGAGAGGAGGACACAGTCAGAGGTATTTGGAGAACAAAGTTGGCAGAGTTTGTTGATAAACTGGACATGGACGAGGAGAGAAAGGAGAAGGAGGTGTCAAGGATAAAGTCTCCATTTCTGGCTCGAACATCCAGACAGAGGATGATGCTGTGTTCTGAGATGGGGAATCCACGAGGAAGAGCAGTTTGGGAAGAGAAAAAAGAACAAAACTTTGGTTTCGATCAAGCTGAATTTGAGAAACCAATGAGATGTCCTGGTGACGGTGGTGGGTAAACACTCAGTTCAATTCAGTTCAGTCACTCAGTCGTGTCCGACTCTTTGCAACCCCATGGACTGCAGCACACCAGGCCTCTCTGTCCATCACCAACTCCCAGAGTTTACTCAAACTCACGTCCATTGAGTCGGTGATGCCATCCAACCATCTCATCCTCTGTTGTTTCCTTCTCCTCCTACCTTCAATCTTCCCTAGCAAGGAAATGTCAAGGTAGTCATTGCCTTGATGCAAATGCAGGCCTAGAGCACCCAGGGGACATCTGAGCTGGAATGCCAGCTGGTATAGAGAAGATCCTTGGGGCTGTGGGTTGGGAAGCGCCCTGGGTAAAGAGAAGTCTCAGGACCCAGCTCTGCAGCCCTCCGAGGATAAAGCTCAGATAACAGAAGATCAGTAGGCCAAGGAGCCAGAGAAGGAGCGGGCAGAGGGAAACCCAGGGCAGTGGCATACCCCAAAAGCCAGCAAGCAGGAGGAGAGATCAAGAGGACCAGAAGCTGCTGGAGACAGACGAATGGGGCCTGGAAACTGACCCCTGGACTTGCAATGCATACACCAACTGTGGCCTCCTCCAGAGCTTTTTGCAGAGGGTGATGGAGGCAGAATTCAGCACAAATTCTTTCTGGAAGTTTAGCTCAGAAACAGAGAGAAATAAGACAGAGGCTAGAAAGAGATATGCTGTCAAGAAAGAGTGTTTTGTTTTGTTTTAGATGGGGAAGACTTGACAATGTTTAAAACCTGCTGGGAAGGGTGCAGTTAAAAGGTAGAGGTTGAACACACAGGATAGAGAAGGAGGAAATCAGTAGTGGAAGGCTCTGAGTGGGGGACAGTCCGACAGGAGCAAGGAGATGGCAGTGCAGCGTGGGAAGGCTGGAAGGCTTGGAAGATGGGGGTCTCAGATCTGTGCACCTGACTCACTGTGGGGTTTGACCTACTCATTTCTCTGAGCCCCTTCCCTGCTTGTCAGGAGCCTGGGTGACCATGGCTGGCTCCAGCCTCCAATCCCATTACTCTGCCTTTTCTCTCTGCCCCAACTCTGACAGTCTCTCTGGCCCTGTGCCTCATCCATCTCTCGTTTGGTTTCTCTGCTTTTGCCCTTCCCTGTTTCTCTGGCTCTGTCCTTTCTCTGTCCTACTTTTCGTCGCCGTGTCTTTCTCTGTTCCCAGCCTCTAGCTCTATGTGTGTGTACCATTGTTTTTCTGTTTTTCTGTCTCTGGGCCTCAGGCTTGTCTCGGCCATCTCTGGCACTGATTTGTCCTTATCTCCTAGAACCTAGGTCCTCACTGCTCAAAGGGTGGCCATGTACCAGCAACATCAGCCTCATCTGGGAGCCTGTTAAAAATTCAGACTCTCAAGCCCCTCCCAGACCTAGAAGTTAGAGTCTGGCTCGCAACAGATCCCCCAGGTAATTCACACACACGTTAAACACTTCAGAAGCATTGCCTTCAGCTTTCCTCTAAAACATCAAAACCAAAACCCAAACCAAAGAAGGAGCTGGATCCTCCCATATCTCCTGCATCACCTGGGTGATGCTGAGGCATTCTCCTCTTTATCTCTTCTCAAGCCACTCCTGGTGCTCTAGGCAGTTAAAGGAGGGAACTTAATAGGGGCTCCAGGTGGTTCTGACCTGCCATATCTGTAGAATTAGCCATAGGAGCAAATTCTGAGGCTGATAGGCTGGTGTGTCCAGGTGCAATTCCAGTGTGTCCTTACCCTGGTCTGTCTCACTCTGTCCTTCCAAGACTAACAGTGTGTTTTGAGCTGGAGATAAGGTATGGGGTTCCAGGTGGGGAGTAGTTACCCGCTCACAGCCTTGGAAGCAGCCCACCTGAGGCTGGATACTGTTAGGATGGATGGGAAGTCACACTTTGTGATTTTCAGAGTGAGTGGGTGCTGGAGAGAGGAGTCAGGTCAAGATTGCTGACCCTACTCCCAGGTTTAGGCAACAACAGCATGGGATGTGTATACGGGTGTTATCTGGCTATGGAGTCATTTGGAAAATGTTAGCTTCTTCCTCTACAGGGTCCCAGACTCTCTCAGACTAACACACTTCTGTCCACCTTATCCAGTGCCAGGTCTGGTATGTTTCAGACCAATTCTCCAGGGAAAGCATTTGTCTTCCATTTCAATATTTTGGGTAATGGGATTGTGCATGCTTAATTTGTTTTTGTTTTTTTAAGTAGGCTTTCCCCCACCTGCTTCCCTGGTTTGTTTGGTTTGGTTCAGAAGGACAGAGAAAATTTAGGGAAAGGGTCAGCTTCCTGGGCCCCAATTCAAGTCCCTGATACAGGGCCAGGAATCCAGGTGCGGGCTTTTTTTTTTTTGCTCCTGACTCCTCCGGCTGTGGTCTAGATTAGACTGAAACAGACAACAGGTGGAAAGCCTGGTGAACTGTGGTAAGAAAGAAAAACCACCAGAGAGAACAGATTCCATTTTGAAGGATTAGATGGATTTATTGCAAAGGGGCTGGAGTGCTGCCTGGCTAGTAAAAGTGAGCCAGAACAAAAGCCTGGTTACAGGGGAGTAGGGAAGATCTGGAGATTAGGTGCCCCAGGGGTTGCTGAGACCAGCAGACCTGAGCTGGGCGCACCTGCTTTGGTGTACCTCCTGGCTCTCCCGAGGGAAAGAGCCAACACAGGGTGAGGGATAAACAGGTTTTGTCTGCAGCCTCGCTTGGCTTCAGCATCAAATAGACCATGGATCAGCAGCCCTGATGGGGGAGGGTGGAAGGGTTGCTCAACATGGATCCACACCTGTCTCTCCTACCTCTAGCCTACGACATTGGTGGTGAGGAGGAGGAGAGACCCGGCCAGTGGCTGGAGAAGGTGGCTTGGGTCCTACCCTAGAGCCTTCCAGAACTTAAGTAGGAAATTGCGAAACAGGGCTACATTTTGAAAGAGAAAGTATGTGAAATATGGTTCCTCCCTCGCCTGTTCGCTCTCCCGGAGCTTGGTGCAGGGTGGTGGGTGAGATGGATTCCTGGCTGGACTCAGTCCTGTGCAGGGGAGAGGGCAAAGCCAAGCCCACAAGGGCCCCTCAAGCCAGGCCACAGCAGCTGCTAGCCTTTGGTTATTGATTATTGTTATTGGGAGGCACTTTTTCCATCTGCGGAGCATCAGCCTGGCCCATGGAGAAGGCCGGCTCCTTCCTCTGGCTGAGTTTCATCTCCTGAAAGGGTTGGCTTCTGAGGGCTCCCTCTGCAACCCAATATGTACCATGGGCTGCTGATTAAATACTTGGAATGTCTTCAGGTCGATCCAGGCCCGTCCATAAAAATGGGAGGCATTTTGGCAGTTCCAAGGCCCCTGGCACCCCGTCTTGGCACTGGCCCTGCTGTCTTCTTCTAGGAGCTGGGGTGGGCCTCCAGCCAGCATGCTTCCCTGGGAAACATCGAAGTGAGTTAAAGTCAACAATGAGTTCATCTCCAAAAGGAATAAGCCGGCAGCCTTCAGGGCAGGGGAACGGGAGAAGGGGGAACAAGGATTCGGGGGCCGTGGAGGGGGTTAAGTGATGCTGGAACAGCCAGACCAGATCCAAGCCTGTCAAACAAGCTGGCAGCTCAAGGAACAAAGAAAAGTGCTTTCCCAGGCCAGCCCTGGATGGCTGCCTTGGCAATGGTGGCGACAACGAGGGTGTCACAATCTCAGGGATCATGAGAAGAGTCCTCTCAAGGGAGTTGGAGCAAGACACTGACTTTGAAAGAGGCTGGGGCAGTTGAGACGGTGGCCCCAAGAGCTCTGGCTCTGCTGGCCCCAGGACTGCCAGGAGGGCACGTGCAAGATGGCCATGTAGGTCGTCGAACCCACTGTCTCATCTTGGAGGATTCCAAGGGGAGGACTCAGGTGTCAAGGCCACTGAAGAGCAGGCTCATGATTGCGGAACTCAGCATTTTCACCTGAACATCTCTATCGCTAGACCCATCTTTGAGGGCTTTACATTTGGATAAAGGCTTCTGGTTTGGGCCAGTGTCCCTCTTCTGTGCTCTTCACTGCCTGGGGCATGAGGAAACCACGTCCTGTAGGGCATGGACTGCTCTCTTCTCATTTGATCTGATGCGCCGTGGGGCTGGGGAGTCGAAGGCAGAGTCAAGTCCAAAGTAAGCCTTACTCTGGGACAGGCCTGAAGCTGGAACCACCAAGTGGAATCCTGGCCTCTCGGGCCACCTTCCAAGGGCTGAGCTCCACATAGAAGGAGGGGAGCAGATAGAAAAGCCTCACGATGGCCCATCAGCTGCTTGTGCCAGTTGAGATTCACAGAAAACCCATCTGGTTCAGACTTCGGATCTGCCCCAGGGGCTGGGAGACTGACAGCAACTGCCTTGAATGTATACTTGGCCTGTCTCCCAAGGGTAGAACCACTGCTGAAGACTGTGTTTGATTTCTCTCCTGCCTCACATCCATTCTCACAAGGTATTTTGTTGTATGAGGTATTTGCTGACCATGCATATTTACAATTCTTTTCCTGCCACCAAACCAACAAAATGTCCACAGACATTGCATCTCAGTTTCTCACAAACACATTCTCTTTGCATTCCCATGGTTTCCCCCTCCCTATTTCCCTTGTTTTCTAAAAAAACCTTCTTCCCTCTTTTGGTCCTTCTGATTCCTCTCCATTGACCAACTGTGACATTTCTGTTCCCCCCACAGCTCTTCCAGCCCCCTCCCACCCCCATCCTGCGTCTTTCTTTCCCTTCCATGTGCTGCCCCACATTCTTCACACCCAGCCCTTGCTCAGTCCATATGTCCCCTGTATTTTCTACCAATTGCATGCGTCTTTTGTTATTGCATGCTAGATGTTTGTGGAATGAATGAAAAAATAAAGTGAATGAATGAAAAGGTCTCATTTGAATGTCTTTAGTCTCATGATATTACTGGAGATGGTAGTTATCAGTAGGGCTTTCTCCTTTTTCCTTCTGGGAGGAAAAATAAGACCAGCATCAAAGTTCATTAGGGCACTGGACTAAAGAAACCAGACCTTGATCTCTTTGTCATTGGCCACCACTGGTGTGACAACCTAGTTTTCCAGAGTCACCTCCCTTCACTCCCCTCCCCCATCCCATCTTCTCTTCTACCCAGAACTATTCAGTGGTACCGAGTTCAAATGAATTTTACAAAATGTAAGTGCTTTTGTCCATGCGGTTCCCTCCCCCTAAAATGTGCTCCCTCTGCTGTCCTCTGTGGATCTACTCACATGTCATCTTTAGGTTTAATTTGCATGTGAAGGTGCTCCCTGCCCTCTGTGTTTCCCTATGGACTGTCTATAAACCTTTATGACATCTGAGTGTCCCCAGCCCAATGTCAGCTCCTGAGAGCAGAGACTGTGGGGTTCGTTCTTGCATTTCCCCAAGTCTCACAAAGCTGTGGGTACAGTTGAAGACATACTCAAGATAACAATGGCTAACATTGATATAGCACTTAGACTATGTCAAGTCCTTTGCTTACTTCATCCTCAGCACAGCCCTGTGCCTTGGGTACCTTTATTATGCCCATTTTACAGATGAGAAAACTGAGCATGAAGAGGTCAATGGAAGTGAGCAGGGGCACACAGCTAATAGTGGAGCCAAAGCTTGAACTCAAGGAGTTTGGCTGCACTGATGCTGAGCTGTGTGAAAACTCACATTTTGCATTTTTGCGCTCACATTTGCACTCCCCCCGCAGCCTGTTCAGGTCTCACCTGTTTATCGAGGAGGGGGATCCAGGGTACAGCTCCTATATGCTCACAAGCAATACCACAGGGTCCTCACGGGCATCCACCAGGCCCTGCCTCTCCCGGCCCTACCCTCAGCAGTCATTGCTGTGAAGCTGCTCAGGGCAGCCTTAAACCGCATGACTGGCAGCATGTGCATCAGCCTTGGGCCCCAGGGGTGCTTCCTCAGAATGCTCCTGAAACTGCCCACCCTAGCTGCAGACCTTGAAGACCCCAAAGTACCTAAATCTCGCTGGACAAAGCAGAGATTCTCGCTTCTCTACCTGTGTGGTGGTTGCCTCAAGATCACTGAAACCAATCTCATAAAGACTCCGGACAAAGGGGCTCTTCAGATTTGTGCCTGAAGCTGCTTCTTCTTTAGACTGACAGAGACAGGCCAGCACCGCTCTTCCCAGACTGGTTTCACCTCCCTGCAGGCTCCCTCTGCCCCCTCCCCTTGAAATGTAAACCTCTGCAGAGAGCCCCCTGCTGGCCCACTAAAGCATCAGCTACATTCAGATGTGTAGGGAACCCCATCGTTTGAATTCCCAGGGCAGAAAAAAAATAACCATCTCCACGTTGAGACAGGCAACTTTCACTCTCGGAGGGTAATGGAAACTAACAGTCAGCTCTAGTCAGTTGCATGCCTGTTCAATGCACAGAACACACACCAGAGACCAGGACAGAGACGTGGGCAAGCTTTTTCTGTAAAGATCCAGGTGGTAAATATTTTAGGCTTTGCAGGACAGCTCTTCATCTCTGCTGATGTAGTGCAAAAGCAGTTGTAGACCATTTAAAAAAAAAAATTTTTTTTTGTCATACCGTGTAGCACCCAAGTTCCCCGACCAGGGATCAAACCTGCAGCCCCTGCAGGGGAAGCACAGAATCCCAACCACTGGACCACCAGGGAAGTCCCCAGACCATTTTGAAACAAACCGGGTGGCTGTGTTCCAATAAAACCTTATTAATGAACTCCGAAATTTGCATTTCTTAACAGCTTCACGTGTCACAACATATTATTCTTATTTTTAATTTTTTTCAATCACTGCAAAATGTGAAGACTATTCTTAGCTTGTGAGCCCTATGAAAACAGGCATCTGGTGGATTTGACAGGAGATCCCTGCCCTCAGACATAAGCTACTTGGTTTATGCCTAGTGCACTGGTGAGGCGAGGGATGGCTGAGCACAGTAGAAATCTGAGTCCCCAGATGCTGGGCACAGTAGCCAAGCATCTGAGGAATTTGTCCATCCCTGGCTGGAAGTGAAACTTACAGTTCTAAATTCTCTCTAATAGACATGGAAAGCATCTAGAAGATTCTTCCAACCTTGATACAGTGAGTTGGAAGGATTGATTTTTCCTGAAATAAGGAAGTTGGCAGATCTGTCTTTTTCTAATCAAGGTTCTAAAAAATTACATAAATCAAGGTTTTGACCACTTCTCCCTTCGCTGCTTGAGAAAGTATTTGTCCTAATTTTCTTCCATATCTCAGTCTGTGTCTCTCCTTTGGAAGTCAGATTTTGTTCCCAGTCTAGACTAGACAAAGGAGCAAGAGGGATGCAGGAGGCCAAGGAAAACCTCAGTGTCTTACTGAGCAGAAGCTTCCCCCAGGGCAAGGCTGGCCTTCTGACAGACAGAGGTTCCCCTGACACATCAGCTTCAGAAGTAGAGTTCAGATGCTTCAACGCGACATTATTCTTCTGGAAACAATCTAAGGTACCTGGTTAACATTTTTTAAAACGTGTTTTTCTAAGGAAAAGGGGGGAGGTGGGAAAGAGGGGGGGAAGAATTACACAAAGATTTAGTCTAACAGCTTAAAAATCAAAAGGATCATTGGACGGATAGATATCAAGTGTAACAGGAAACACACTGATCCTGGGGAGATGACTTAATATGGGCCCTCCAGCCTCCTTGGAGCTTAAATAATTATCTACAATTTGGAATTATCCTTCAGATTCCCTCATCAGTGTGTGTTCTGGATCCACTTCTCAGGATGCAACCAGCAATCTTGAGTTATCTAAACCCGGCTGCAAAGTAGAGGCCATTAATAGCATCTCAAAAAATTGCTTCTCGGATTTTCTTCAGTGGAATATGCTGAGGACCACAGGGACTCACTGATAGGAAGGAGCAAAATGCTGCTAGTTATTTTTCCAAAGCTTAATCTAGGGATCTTTTTGAAGAGCTCCTTACCGAGTAATGAGATGAATGCCAAGAACAATATAGACTCTGTTTTTCCCACTTAGAAGTAGTGACCAGATACATCACCCATGAAGAGAATTTTCTTGGGGTTCCCAGGGGTGAATCTCTCAGCTTTTAATAGCTTTCCATAGCCACCCAGCTCATCAGCTGGCTATATGCTTATCTAAAACCTCCCTGGAACTCTAGACTGAAAGTGGGGTTGGGGGCAGTTTGGTCCATAAAGCTCCAGTTGAACACACTTTATTTTTCTTATATTCCCTTGTAAACTGTTGAGGGTGTCTGAAGAAAGACTCTCTCTTTTTGCTTTCAGCAAATGTAACAAAACCCTAAAAATGTATTTAGAGTGCTTCTCTGTTCTTCCAGGGTCCCAGAGCCTCTGCGTGGGGTGGGGGGCTGGTAACTCTTTCAGAGTGAGGAGCAGCCACTTCAACAGCCCAACTCTTGGCCCCACGTGGCAGGAGTCACTTCATCAGGACTTGCCAGAGAGACACGGGAGGCTGAATAGAGAAGCCTCTGCTCTCAGTTCAGCTGGGAAGCCTACACCAACAAGCTGGCACTAATTAAGAGCTAATGGCCTTAAAATGGAGCATTGCCAAAGGATACCGACCCTCTGGCTGCAGCATAAATATCAAGGCATTTGGGGCAGAGCCAAGACATATATTTTCAGAGTGCAGGAGACATTGCTGCAGCCTTTCTCACCCTGCTCTGCTGAGAAAAAAGACAGGATTTAAGATAGGTGGGAAAGGAACTAGGTCTTACTTGGACTGGTCTTACCAGTTCTGGTCAGTTCATCAGAAAACCCCAGGGGGACTTTGGGGAAAGACTTTGCTTTTCAGATCTCAAACTTTTATGTACACAAGAATCATTACAGAGGTTTTTTAAGATACATGTTTCCTGGACCCCACCTCCAGAGGGTCTGGTTTCAGTAGCTCTTGGGTGAAACTCAAGAGTCTGCATATTTTAGAGTTGCCATATGATTCAGCAGTTCCACCCCTGCGCTTCTATCTGGAGAAAACTGTCATTCAAAAAGATATTTGTACTTCTATGTTCATAGCACCACTATTCACAATAGCCAAGACATGAAAACAACTTAAATGTCCATCAGCAAGTGAATGGATAAAAGAAACATGGTGTGTATATATATATATACACACACACACACACACAATGGAATATTACTGAGCCTTAAAAAGAATGAAATAATGGCATTTGCAGTAACATGGAGGGGCCTAGAGATGATCATACTAAGTGAAGTAAATCAGAAAGAGAAAGACAAATACCATATGAGATCACTTATATGTGGAATCTGAAATATGACACAAATGAGCTTACATACGAAACAGAAACGGACTCCCAGACATAGAGAGCAGATGTGTTGTTACCAAGGGGTTGGTGGGGGGCGGAGTGGGAGTTTGGGGCTAGCAGATGCAGACTGCTACATGTAGGATGGATAGACAACAGGGTCCTACTGTATGGCACAGGGAACTAGATTCAGTATCCTGTGATAAGCCATAATGGGCTTCCAGGCGGCTCAGTGGTAGAGAATCCGCATCCCACTGCAGGAGACTCAGGTTCAATCCCAGGGTCAGGAGGATCCCCTGGAGGAGGAAATGGCAACACCTCCAGCATTCTTGCCTGGATAATCCCATGGACAGAGGAGCCTGGCGGGCTGTAGTCCATGGGGTCCCAAAGGGTCAGACATGCCTGAGCGACAGGCCTATGCACACATGATAAACTATAATGGAAAAGAATATTTAAAAAGAACGTGCGCGCGTGTGTGTGTGACCAGATCAGTTTGCTGTAGAGCAAAAACTAACACAGCATTGTAAATCAACTATACTTCAATTAAAAAAGAAAGAGTCTGGGGACTGCCCTGGTGGTCTAGTGGCCAAAACTCCATGCTTTCAGTGCAGGGGAGCCTAGGTTCGATCCCTGATCAGGGAACTAGATCCAACATGCCACAGCTAAGAGCTTGCTTGCCTTAACTAAAGATCCCTCATGCCACAACTAAGACCCAGCCCAGCCAAATAAATAAGTCAATAAATTTAAAGTCTGCATGTTTCATCAACTCCCCCAAGTGTTTCTGATGCTGGTGGTCCTCAGATCACGCTTTGAAAAAAAACACCTCTTGCAAAGCTGCTGCTACTTGTCCATTAGATCCCAATGGAAAAGTTTTTACCAAATGAAGAAGGAAGTGAGGTCGAGAGTCTCTGCTTCCCTGCTGTATATAGCACAGGGAGCTAAGATCAGTGCTCTTTGATGACGGAGAGGGGTGGTATGGGGGGAAGGCTCAAGAAGGAGGGGGATTTGTATTCATATGCTGATCCACTTTGTTGTACAGCAGAAACTAACACACAATTGTAAAGCAATTAAACTCCAATAAAAAAAAAATGACAAAAACCAAAAAAGAATTCTTTGCTTCCCATGAAAACACCAGTCCATTTTTTCCCGTCAGCACTTGGCACAAAGCTTGATTTTGAACCACCTTCCTACTCTATTCCTGTTGGGGTCTTCCCATTCACATAAGCCTGTGCTTACTCGGAGCAAGACTCCAGGGAGTGAGGTACTAACCGTGGGTCCCGAGGGAAAGAGAAAGCCTCCATCTACACGGCATGTGCTGGGTACAGAATGCTTTCACGTGTTATAATTCGTATGATCACACTGCAGTCTTGCTGGGTAGTTAAATGAACATGTCAGTTTTAAAGCTGAGAAATTATAGGCCTGGAGGTATGCCTTGCCTCGTCTGGTCACCATGACATCAGGAAGGATGTATGTGAAAAATGCATTACACATGCAGTGAGCAAAGCAGGCACACCAAACCCATAGCTTTAGCCTGACCTTCCTTGCGGAGGCTTTTTATCTGCTGGTAGAACTGCAGTTGGTTGTCAGGATCAGCAAATACTGCTGTAAAAGAACTGATGGATCACAAGATAAAAATAGATGGAAAGTTCACATGTTAAACGCAAGCAGAGTATGAGAACAGGAGAGAAACAACCCACCATATCATCTGGGAAAATGAAACTCCTTGGCAAGACTTCACAACAGCCTGATTCAAAATTTCATAATGAAATTATGTCTCTGATCAAAGCCTGAATGAGCTCATGGGCTGATTTTTGCCATTCGTGTTTATTCTGGTTTGAACCAAATTGAGGCATCAGAAACACATTATCCTAGTCTCGTCTCCGGAAGTGGGCTCTTGCCTCTCTGTGTGAGGGACCAAAGGGACAGGGTGAGGCAGACAGGGACACCTTTGGGTCTTCACTGGGTGTCAAGTTGCTTCTGATCAGCTTTGAGAGACTTTCCTCAAACACCATGGCAGAGGTAGGAATGTTCTAGGAAAGTTGTGTTTAAGCTCAAGATACTTGCCCTGGGGGCTTTAAAAGTGAGTCTCAAGGGAGGAGATATTTCCCACTCTGTCTAGGACATGGCCTGGTTTTCCTCTAGAAAGAATAGTTTGGGGTTTGTTTGTTTCAGACCCAGAGAAATAAGGACTCAATCATCCATCCCACAATGAGAGAACCTCGCTTTATACCACGTTGTTTGTTTTTACAGAAGGAGCTACCCCACAGCCCAGGATCCACTTTCTTCTTGCCTAACCACCTCTTCACAGGTAATCCTTCTGTAAAGGCAGAGTGACGGACACTTCCTGACAACTTGTGGTGCCAAAAAGAGAGGGAGGCTTCTTGGTCATAGCACAGACATCTAGAGACTTTATTTTGACTAGTAAAAACAGAAACTGCTGGGTCTTATTGCCCTCATTCCCCCCCAGGAATGAAGAAACATTTCCATCTGCTATTGACTAAATGTTTGTGTCCTCCTAAAACTCACGTCATTGAGATTCTAATCCCCAATGTGATGGTATTTGGAGTAGGAGGGGATGATTATGTCTAGATGAGGTCGTGAGGATGGAGCTCCCATGATGGAATCAGTGCCCTTATAATAAGAGAAAGATGGGGGTCCAGTGGCTAAGACTCCACACTCCCAATGCAGGGGGCCCCAGGTTCTATCCCTGGTCAGCAAACTAGGTCCACATGCTGCAACTAAGGGTTTGCATGCCACAACTAAGAGTTCGCATGCAGCAGCTAAAGAATGAAGATCCTGCATGCCTCAATTAAGACTTCATGCAGTCAGATAAATAAATAAATATTTTTAAAAAATAATAAGAAGAGAAAGACACCAGAGCCCTCCTCCTTTCCCCAGCCGTCTATAAGCCAGGAAGAGAGTTCTTACTCGGAAGGCAACCATATTGGCACCCTGACCTTAGACTTCCCAGCTGCCAGAGTTTTGAGAAATGAATGTTTGTGGTTTAAGTCACTCAGTCTATGGTGTTTTGCTACAGCAGCCCCAGCGAAGATGCCACTTATTCATTCCTTACTTCAGTGAATATTTATCTAGTCCTTGCTATGTTTCAAATGCCTTTCGAAGTCTTGAAGATACAGTGGTGAACAAATTTTCAAGGTCCCTGCTCTCAAGACGCTTACATTCTAGTTTTGGGGAAGCAACCGATAAACTTGTAAATAAAATAATTTCAGCTAGTAATAAATGCCATGAAGTAAAAAGAATGCCATATGGAATAACTGCAGAAGAGTGAGAGATTCTGATTTAGACAGATTAGACTGGAAACTTACCCTAGGAGGAAGAGTTGCTGGATAAAATACAGGATACCCAATCATTCGCCATCACCTCATGGCAAATAGATGGGGAAACAATGGAAACAGTGACAGACTTTATTTTCTTGGGCTCCAGAATCACTGCAGATGGTAACTGCAGCTATGAAATTAAGAGATGCTTGCGAAACATGTATACTATCATGTAAGAAACAAATTGCCAGTCTATGTCCGATGCAGGATGCAGGATGCCTGGGGCTGGTGCATGGAGAGGGACCCAGAGAAATGTTATGGGGTGGGAGATGGGAGGGGATTCATGTTTGGGAACGCATGTACACTCGTGCTGAATTCATGTCAATGTTTGGCAAAACCAATTCAGTATTGTAAAGTAAACTAAAGTTAAAAATAAAAATTAAAAAAAAAAAAAGAGATGCTTGCTCCTTGGAAGAAAAGCTATGACAAACCCAGACAGCATATTAAAAAGCAGAGACATTACTTTGCTGAAAAAAGTCTGTTTAGTCAAAGCTCTGGTTTTTCCAGTAGTCATGTGTGGATGTGAGAGTTGGACCACAAAGAAAGCTAAAAAAGTTCAGTGCTTTTGAACTGTGGTGTTGGAGAAGACTCTTGAGAGTCCCTTGGACTGCAAGGAGATCAAACCAGTCAATCCGAAAGAAAGTCAATCCTGAGGATTCATTGGGGGGATTGATGTTGAAGCTGAAGCTCCAATACTTTGGCCACCTGATGCAAAGAGCCAACTCATTGCGAAAGACCCTGATACTAGGAAAGATTGAAGGCAGGAGAAGAAGGGGACAACAGAGGATAAGTTGGTTGGATGGCATCACTGACTCAATGAACACGAATTTGAGCAAGCTCTGGAAGATGGTGAAAGACAGGGAAGCCTGGCATGCTGTAGTCCATGGGATCACAAAGAGTCGGACATGACTGAGTGACTAAACAAAAACCCTATCATATTTTTAATTAAATCATGCAATGATTTTTTTAAATTTAATTAATTAATTTATTTTTGGTTGCCCTGGGTCTTCATTGCTGCATGTGGGCTTTCTCTAGTTGCTGAGAGCGGGCTTCTCAGTGCGGTGGCTTGTTTTGGAGCATGGGCTGTAGAGTGCAGGCTCAGTAGTTGTGGTATATGGGCTTAGTTGCCCTGTAGCATGTGGAATCTTCCCAGACCAGGGCTTGAACCTGTGTCCCCTACATTGGCAGGTGAATTCTTAACCACTGGGACCACCAAGGAAGTCTTCCCAGTCACATCTAAATTTCATATAAAGAATGAATTTTTTTAGTACAAGTATGTCCTAAATATTACATGGGACATATTTATACTAAAATGTATTATTGCATTGTTTGTCTGAAATTCAAATTTAACTAAGCATCCTGTATTTTTATTTGCTGAAGCTTGCAACCTTACCTGTAGGTGACATTTGAGCTGAGACCTGAATGACCAGAAGGAAGTAGCCAAGCAAAGGTTTAGGGAAATAATGATTCAGGCAGAAGGAACATTCAGCGAAAATGACCAGAGGGAGGAAGGTACAAATGAGGTTAAATAAGAAGGCAGGGACAAGATCATTCAAAATTCTGTGGGGGTAGCTGAGTTTGAGTTTCTTTTTCTCTCCTTTAACCCTGAGAGTGATGATAGCTAGTGGAGTTTTCGGAGGGATGACAAGATCTGATTGGTATTTGGCTGTTGGGTAGTCGGCCACTTTTGGAAGGGCTTAGAGGACAAATTCCACTCCAGTACTCTTGCTTGGAAAATCCCAGGGTAAGAGGAGCCTGGTGGGCTGCTGTCTATGGGGTCGCACAGAGTCGGACACGACTGAAGCGACTTAGCAGCAGCAGCGGCAGAGGACAAATTCAGAAGATAATTAAACTTAAGCTTGCATCATTGGCTTAGGAAGGGGCATCTACGTTTTCAATTCTAGGCCGCAAGTCTAGGGTAACTGGGTGGTTGCTACGGAGGGCAGCTTGGCGGTTGCTAGGGAGTGAGAGGGGCTGGGCTCGACGCTGGGAAATGTCTAAGAGGCGGGGTGGGGGCGGAGCTAAGAGTGCGGCGGCGCGCTCCTTGAGATCGCAGGAAGTCGCGCGGGGCAAAGACGGGTGCGAGCGGAAGTGACGTCGTCCCGCACACGCGGTCCAGCGTGGTTCGCGCGGGTTTCCTCGGTCCGGTTGGGGAAGTTACGAGCTTTTGTACTCCACGCAGGCCGGGCCCAACGGTCTGGTACCAGTCCTGTCGGCAAGATGGTGAAGCCCAAGTACAAAGGACGGAACACCATCAACCCCTCTAATGCCAGCACAAATCCCGGTACGGGCGGCTGGGGTTGCGGAGGGTGGGGCTTTGAGGAAGCTTGAGGTTAGGGACTCCGAGTGGCCTTGCTTGGAGTGACTTCAAGCGCCGTGGCCTTTGCGTTTGAGAAGGGAGAAGGTGATTCCTTGTTCAAAGGCACCGAGGAGGGCTGAGTCTTGCGCGCCTGTTAAGGGAAGATGCCGGGAACCAGATCTAAAGCCGGGAAAGGGAACTCTCAGGCCTGGCAGCCTTGGGGAGTCTCCAAGGTGAGACTGGGAAGCTCAGAGTTGGAAGGGGCACTTAAATTTGACCTTTTCTTGTTTTCCTGTGTGTCGGGTGTTGAAGCCCCTCCCCCAATATAGGTCAGTCTTGTATGAGTCCAGCTCAAGGAATTACTAGAAGTAAGTTAAAGTCAGATAAAAGTGATGTAGACCGACCCAACTGGCCTTTTATACTTGGCCACACTTGCCACCTTAGCTTTGGCCGTTTAAATGAGAAAAGGACTGTAGATTTGGCTCTTGGAGTCGTCCAAGTTCATAGAAAACGTTACAGATAAATAAATATGGTTGCGTCAGTAAAGACGTTTTTGGAGATGTGTATGAATTTTGAGGTTCCACCACGGAGTGAACAAGGTAGCCCTTGTGAGAGTCCTTTTCATTTGGGTTTAGTTAATAAAACATATTAAAATGTGGCTTAAAGGTTTTGGTTTTAATTCATGTTGAATGTTTCCCCTGGACTGCTGCTAAATTATTCAATTTGTGTAGACTGGCATCTTATAGTATTAAGCCTGAAGAGGCCCTTAGAGATCATGATGTTATAGGTGGAGAGACTGAGCCAAAATAGGGGAAGTGGCTTCTCACAGTTGACACCTTAGTGAGCAGTAGGGCCGCCAGCCCTGTGGTTTCAGCCTGTTTTCTACTGCATGACTTCAGGAGTAGACAGGCGCCTTGACGCTCAGTTGATAGTCACTTCCGACTCTGCAGCCCTGTGGACTGTAGCCCACCAGGGAAGGCATCCCCAAATGTGAAGCTAGTATTACTATGCTAGTTTGTCCTTCTCTTTCTCTCTGAGATGTAAGGCAAAAATTACTGTCTATTTTTCTGTTGAATAAACTAAGATCAAGCATTAGGAAATTAAGAACCTGGTACATTGGGAACACTTAGGTGTCAGAATCGTACAGAACCTTCACAGTGCTTTTCCTGGAGCAGGTACTCCATATTTGTTCAACTGAGACCCAGAGGTAGAGGTAGTAGGCATCTTAGTGGTTAAGAGTAGAGATGGTGATCCAGTGCTTTTGTTCAAATTCTGTCTGTGCCATCTTTGTCTTTGTACAGGATGGCTGCCCACTGTACCTCAGTTTCTTAACCTGTACAGTGGGGATAATGTGTTCCTCTTTATAGGATTATTGTATGGATTACAAGACGATGCCTCTAATATGGATAGCACAGTGCCATAACTAGTACTCAGAAACATTACCTGTTATCATTTTCAAAACAATCCTATGGGGGATTCAAGATTAGGTTAGCTTTGTCATACCGTGTAGCTTCCAGGAATGATTCTGTTGGAGCACCACGTGGAGAAAGTGGAGATTTTGCGCTGAGTTGGCAGCTTGCCTACTTTGAATGAACTGGTTGGTGTGCTTAAAGCAATGGCTATAGTTAGACTTGTTGGTTATCAAATAGTGTGCAGACTACTTTTGTGTTTCCTAGATCGAGTGCAGGGAGCAGGAGGCCACAACATGAGGGACCGGGCCACAATTCGACGCCTGAATATGTACAGACAGAAAGAGCGCAGGTGAGCCTGGACACGGTTATCCCTGCCCCCTTCCCTTCCTGCCCTGGACTTGTAGCTGCACCTGTGAAGCCCTTGATACTCCCACCCCTACTTTCCCCAGATAGGCATCCCCAAATGTGACGCCAAGCCAGCATAGCTATCCTAATTTCTCTTTCTCTTTCTCTCTGAGATGTAAAGCAAGAATTACTGTCTATTTTGCTGTTAATTAAACTAAGATCAAACATTAAGAGATTAAGAAACTGGTACGTTAGGAACAGTTATGTGTCAGAATCATACAGAATCTTCCTGATGCTTTGCCTGGAGTAGGCACTCAACATTTGTTCAACTGAGCGTGTTTTCAAATACCATTTTATATGATCAACTGTGAATCTTGAGTTAGAGACATGGGTAGTGAGTGGTGAAATAGTGGTCGTGTCATAGTCCTTACCCTACAATAGCCCTGTTCCTCACAGCCTTGGCCTCCATGAATCGTGTGTTACATCTCAGGGTAAATGTCCGTCAGATAGAAATTTGCTTTTCTTGAACAAAGCATATAGGGCAGTGTCATGAAAGCAGCAAAAAAAAGTTGTTTTTTAAGGCCAGACTTTAGATCACCACACTGTGGCACTTGGACACTCATCACAACTCAGTTCTGCTGAGGCAGCTTCAACCACAGGGACTTGCTGAGTGTGACATTTTGTGAGCTGGTCTTAATTTGTTTGGTAATTGGATTCTTCATCAGTTCTAAAAGATGTGTCTAAAACACAAACGTCAATGAACTTAATTTGCTTTAGTCACCTACTCTGCAGTTTGTTTTAGTATTTTGAGTTCCAGCATAAATCACCCTCTACTTAAAATTCATTTAAACCAGCCTTTAAATAATTATCCCAAAAAGGCTCAAGTCTGTGATTTTTTATTTAAAAGCGAACAAACAGTAAACAGATTTTTTAACAGGGGCATTAGTTGTTATTCATCGAGCAAAAATCATTATGTGCTCTGTTGCAAGAGGTTAAATGGCCTGGGGCAATCTTTTTTGAATGTCAAAGGACTTTTTGTTTACCAAAATCTGTATTTCATGATCACTTAAAACCGGGAAAGAGGGGGAAAAAAAGAGAGGTCCTTTTGATGGAAAGGGTATTCTTTAAACTGAAATTTGCCCTTGTCTGTCTTCTGTCCTCAACCCAAATCTGTTATTCCCTTCATTAGGAACAGCCGTGGTAAAGTGATTAAGCCTCTGCAGTATCAGTCAACGGTGGCTTCTGGCACGGTGGCAAGAGTGGAGCCAAACATTAAGTGGTTTGGTGAGTATGATCCTCTGCTACTTTTGCCCTAGAAAATGTGCACTGTGTGGGAAAGGGTAGAATGTTCAGGTGTCTAAAAGCTGTTGGGGTTTTGGGAAGCTATCAAGGGCAGTATGAGAAAGGAATGAGATAAGAAGCCTCTGCCATGGGATAAATGCAGAGAAAAGTGGTACCGGTGGCTTTCATAAACGGCTTCCTCTTTTGAAAAGAGCTCGTCATTGTTCACTGGGAGTGAACCTATTAGACGAGATCATCCTCTGAATGACTAGCATTCACAGACCTCGGAGCGCTCCTGTGTTCCTCTTCTAATTTCTGATCGCCTGGAGAGATGACTGTTTGAAAGGTGTGTTTGTGCCTTTAGCCTGAAGTTCCTCTGAAACCCTTTATCTCAGTGCAGTTGTATTTGGACTGAGTGACAATGAAAGGACCTCTCGTTAGTCCTTTCCTAGAGTGAGTAGCTGTCTCCAGAGGCAGTGGGAGGCAGGATTTCTTCCTTTGGAAACCCCATGTTCATCTCCACTGGGGCTCCCAGCCTTTCCCTCAGCACTGCCAGCTGTGTGGACACGTCAGGTGGCCAGACCCCATTGTTTGCCTGCTGTTTGAACTGTCCTTGAACATCTCGTAACATCTCTAGGTGGGACGGGTATCCTCTAGAAAACTGCAGCACAGGAAAGTGTCCGAGAGAACTTCAAGAGGCCTTGAGCACGGTGGCAAGGTCCTGTGGCTCTAGATCCAGACCTCCTGGGTGCAAGTCCTCATTCTGCCCTGTCTGGGACCACGAGCAAGTTCTTAAGGGTGCTGGTCAGTTTTCCATCTGCAAAATGAAGACAGTCTGCTGTGGCAATTGAATGAGTTAATAGGTGATGTATAAGAGTCTAGAATAGTGTCCAGTAGGTCATACAGTGGAAGCATTAACTACCGCCACTGCAGCCTTCCCCTAGAGTTTGGCATGTGTGCCGCAACGTGCCTGTTAGTGAACAGTCTCTCGCTTCCAGGGTGTGCTCCAGGAGGTGTTACATGGTTTCATTTTGTTTCCTTGCAGGACTTGGTTGGTTAATATAACAGTCCCTTCAAGCTTTCATAATCCTCAAAACAGGAGCTATGACTCTTAGGAGGTGCTGTGCTTCGGGGGGTTCTCTGCGTACACTACCTGATCAGCTGTGATTGGCTGCAGATTTCTTTGCCACGTCTAGCCGGAAGAGGGGCATCTGTCAAATCTCAGTTCCATTCAGTGATGTTTATTTTTCAGTTTTGTCCAGTCAGGAAATTGGACTTGGAAAACTACTGAAACCCTCTGTGTGTCTGGGTTGGTGATTTAGTCCGTTGTGTATGAGTGCAGGAGAGGTAGCTTTTGTGTTTTTTGGCTTTTCCCTTTTAGGTTTGAAAATGGCTTTAGGGTAGATGTGTCAGGCGTTTGGGTAAGAGAGGGCAATTTAAAAATCTTGCCTTTCACTGTGTCACTGGGAAGATGGAGGTGAAAGCAGTAAGGAGCAATTTATTAAATGGCAACATTCTTTTGTAAAACAGGAAATACACGTGTGATTAAGCAGTCATCATTACAAAAATTTCAAGAGGAAATGGACACAGTCTTGAAGGATCCATACAAAGTTGTCATGAAGCAAAGCAAGTTACCCATGTCTCTTCTCCATGATCGAATCCGGCCTCATGTAAGACAGAGGGTGTCTCTGGCAGACCACACAGATCCCTCTCTACCATATTTAGCTCTTGTTTTTTCTATAGAGAATAGTGCCTAATGCAGTACAGATGAGCTTTCTGAGACGTCTTTCGCCGTTATTAAGGATCTCACCTTGAGCATGAACCGAATTCTGTTGGAGAGGTTCAACAGCATGGTGGACCAGAGTACAGGTCCGACTTTTAACCTTTTTGCTGTGGCCCTTTCTGCGGCCTTAGGTGTCTCTGTGAGCTTTCACTTTCCTGGGTGATGGGATGCAGATGAAACATCTATTAAGGCTCTTGGCACAAAGCAAGCACTCAGGCTGCCACTTAATTAGAGCTAAATAGATCATGGCTATCACCAATACCATTTTTACAAGTTTTTGCAGGCAAACTTGTTTAAGTGGTAATTGCATCAAACTTTGGGGAAACGTAGAATTAGAACTGAGTTGGTAGGAAAGGAGACTTTGGTGTTGAGTACTTTCAGCTTCAGTGAGTTCCTTGAAGAGTCTTGTCCCCTGAAGGAAGGGGTACCTGTCAGATTGGTTGTTAAAACCGATGAAGTTCAAAGTGCAGTAAGGACTGAATCTGGCTTGAGTGGAGTGAGTTTCACAGGGAACCAGAGAAGTGGCCCAAAGCTTGCCCTGCACTTTTTTACATGAACTGAATAATAATTTCCCCAAATATCCATCCGTTACAGCACAGAGCTTCGGTTCCAGCATCAGGAGGGGAAGAAAATACTGACATACATACAAGAATTAAACAGTTCAAAGAGAAGTGTTTACTTGCAGAACAGAATGAAACCCAGGGCCTGGTTATTGCCTCAGGTTTTGTCAATTATGCTTTGTTTTAGGACGGACTGGAAGAATGGCACCTATTAGTGGGGTGGCTGTCTTCTGTCAGGGAAACAGACGAGTGTGATTCGTGAAACATGGGCAAGTTGCTCATTTCTCTTGTTCTCTCTGTTTGTTCTGCCTAAAGCCATCTTTTAACAAACTGTTGAATCCTGTTTATGAGAAGAACAGAGAAGAAGCTCTGTTGTGAACTTACTGCTTTGTTGCACATGCCAGTTGCTCAGCGCTTTTAAAATGTGGTGCTCAAAGGTCTGCTAGTGTGGATCGGAGGGCCCACGACTGCAGCGGCCAGCTTGTATCTTGGTGCAGGTACTCAGGGTAACCGGCGAGTTTCCTGCTTTGGCCTTGAAAACCCTTGTGTGTGTTTGTGTGTGCTCAGTTGCTCAGTCCTGTCTGACTCTCTGCGACCCCATGGACTCTAGCCCTCCAGGCGCCTCCGTCCATGGGATTTCCCAGGCAAGAACGCTGGAGTGGGTTACCATTTCCTTCTCCAGGGGATCTTCCCAACCCAGGAAGTCTTGTGCATCTCCTGCACGGGCAAGTGCATCCTTTGCCACTGCGCTACCGCAGTGTCCACTGCTCGTTATGAAATCTGATTCTGAGATGTGCTGCGCGGTGTAGCCAAGTCCCGTGGGCAGAGGAGCCTGGTGGACCAGAGTCCATGGCGTTGCAAAGAGTCGAACATGACTGAACTCACACATGCACACACACATGTAGTCAAATCAGATACACTTTTAACTTTTGCACATTCACCTGTATGTGCATAATAATTACTGTCTATAGCAATACTACAGTCAAAGTACTGTAACTTACTTTGTGTATTTTATTGTACCCTGCATATTACTACGTTGTACTTCCTGAGTTATAGGTTTGTAGACATCCAGGTATACTGTATTTTATAGGCTAAGAGATTTTCAAGGATAGTCTTGGTCATAATTTTCCCAGTGACTTTAGAACCTAGTTTTCATGTGAAATGTGACCGTTTTGTGTGGGGATGTTCCCCTGTTGGAGTGTAGTGAGTGAGAGTAAACTAAGAGATGGGTTAGAGACTCTGAGAAAATGATAGTGTCTTAAGGATCTCTAGGAGTTGGGAATTCTGTTTAGAAGCATCTCTAGGAGTTGGAGGGGATTCTGTTTAGAAGCCATGGCGTTATTCTGTCTTCTGAATTTAGTAGCTGGTGCTTACAGGGGAGCCTGTACTGAGGGCAGAAGGTGATTTTATTTTTTTAAACTGAGGATATTCTCTGCTGGCTATTAACAACATACTGTTACGTGATAGATCCTAACTCAGACTGTGACTTTCATCCTGCTTCAAAAATTCCTCTGCTCATAACTCCTTTATAGGCACATCAAATTCTAGTTAGGATCAGGTTCCTTTTATCACATCTAAACTATTATTTTGGAGTTTTGCTAGATGTTTTTCATCCGAAGACTTTCCATGTGCATTTAATAAAAAATGTTACCTAAATTAGGGAAAATGTTATCTGAAACTAAAATGCATCTTACAAAACAAGCAATTCCTTTTAGCCATGAAAGAAATTAACTTCCAAGAGAAAGTTGGCATTTACAGTTGGTTTAAAAAAAAAAAACACGAATTTGAGTATGATTGTCCTTGACAAAATCTGTGAATTCGGTGAATTTTATGCACTTGTTTGAAAACTTTTAAGAAGAAAAGGGGGTTAGAAAAGAGAAGGTAATTTTTAGTATTGTAGCCTTAATTACATTTGACTAAAAGTTTATGATAAATGAAATAAAGCTGAGTTTTGGCAAGTCTTAACACACAGCTATTCATATTTGCTTTGATTACTGGTATTTTGTATTTCTCCAAGGAAGCTTACAGAACTTGAAGAAGAGGGGAACAAGTGTGTTTGCTATTTAAATAAGCATTTCTGATGAGAAGTCAGGCTGTATTCACGTTGCATATTTTGCTATGGGTTGAGCTTTGTAAAAATGAGAGCAGAAAGCCTTTCCTGGGTAGGTTTTGAACTTTCTGCTTTTTCTCTGTGCTTTGTTTAGTGTTATCTATAATTCTCCTTTCTCTTTAGAATGCGAAGGTGCACATCCTTGATACTGAAAGCTTCGAAACAACATTTGGCCCCAAAGCACAGAGGAAGCGGCCAAATTTATTTGCAAGTGATATGCAGTCACTTATAGAAAATGCAGAAACATCCACTGAGAGCTATGACCAGGGCAAGGATCGTGACCTGGTAGCTGAAGACACTGGTGTGAGGTACTGTTTCGAAGTTCACGCACAAGTCATCATTTGCTCTCTTGTAAAACAAACATCTTCTGCACAGTTATTTATCTGCAAGAAGCTCAGTGATTTATCTCATAGATGGAGTTAGTCTCTTCCTTTATACTAGAACAATTAGTGAAATTTGGGGCCAGATGGAAGATAATTTAAGGTAGATGATTTACTATTGGCCTCTTAATCCCCCCAAATAAAAATAAGTGACACTTTCTTCATAGTAATGGCAGTACAGTCTGTCACAGGCAATTTTTAAAAATATAGTTAAATTGGAAGTGCAGTAGAAAGAAAAGAGAACTCCTAATTCCACCACCTCTGTTGTTATTAATATTTCGGTGACTATCAGGATTTCCTTAACCAGAGTCTCTGGATCCCTGAGGGGGGTTCATGGATGGCCTTTGAGGTTTCCGTGACCCTCCGAAGATAATATGGAAAACTTGTGCATACATAAAAGTAGTGAGGTTTTGTTTTTAGGGAAGAGGAGGGAGAGGAAAAGGATCCATAACTTTCATCATACTTTCATAGGGGTTCATACCCAAAAGGAGATCAAGAATCATTCAAGGATATATGTATATGTGTGTGTACACACACACACACACACACACACACACACACACACACGTGTGCATGCTAAGTTGCGTCTCTGTCCATGAGGATTCTCCAGGAAAGAATACTCGATTGGCTTGCCATGCCGTCCTCCAGGGGCTCTTCCCAACTCAGGAATTGACCCCATATCTCTTATGTCTCCAGCATTAGCAGTCAGGTTCTTTACCACCAGTGCCACCTGGGAAGCGCGCGCACACACACACACACACACACTATTCTAGATGTTTCTAACGTGGAGTTTTTATTTATAAATGCAGTACTTTATAACTGTATTTTAACTTGCTTTTACTTTAATGTATTTTTCTCAATTATTAAGAGTATATTTCCATGTCAATACTTAAAAGCAGTATAATGTTTCACGTCAGAGTAGGTTTATGTCGTGGCCAGTTCCATGTTTGGACATTTATACTGTTCAAAGTTTTCCCCTGTGGTAGATGATTGTAGGGTAAAATGTCAGTGTGACTAATTCTTTCTCATCCTGAATTGCTCCCCAAGGATAAATTCTTAGGGGAAAGGATAGTGTCCAAGCAGGTTTTTGATCAGTGGCTCCCCCATTGCCCTCCGGAAAGGGTCTTCCGGTCTGGTGCTCCCAGTTCCCTCTCCTGTGTCCTCAGGCGCCCTGGTGGAAAGGTGCTGTCCCTGCATCAGCGCCACTGCCTCGGTGCTGTCCTCAGCCCACCACTAACCCTGGGACTCCTGGAGGTAAAATCGAGCCACTTGAGGCCAAGCAGGAAGAGGCAGCGAGTTCATTTTTTCCTAGAGCTGTTTGAACTTTGTGTGTTTCTGCTGATTTGAATTTTTCCACCTCGAAAAGGTACAGTCGGCACTAGTGTTGGTTCTCAGTCATATCCGACTGTTTGCAGCCCCCTGGACTGTAGCCCACCAGGCTCCTCTGTCCATGGAATTCTCTAGGCAAAAATACTGGCGGGGATGGCCATTCCCTTCTCCAGGGGGGTCTTCCCCACCCAGGAATTGGACCCGTGTCTCCAGCAGTGCAGGCAGATTCTTTACTATCTGAGCCACCAGGGAAGCCCTCAGTCAGCAGTAGGGGAGACATAAAACTATTTTTTTGTGTCAGAGACGTTGGGTAAATATCTTTGAGGCTAGTAAGCAAATTCTCAATCTTACCAGCAAAGTTTCACTCTCTTTTGGAGCTGTGGCATGTGAATTACATTTCAGGTCCTGCTGATTTCCTTTTCATAAATCTGTGTGACAGACTGCCTAAATTATAGCTGCCTCTTAAATTTTATATATATATGTATTTATTATTCATTTTTGCTGCACTGGCTCTTGGTTGCTGCGCTTGGTCTTTCTCTAGTGTGGGAGCGGAGGCTTCTCTCTTGTGGTGTGGTGGCTTCCCTTACCCTGGAGAATGGACTCTAGGGCATGCAGGCTTCGGTAGCTGCGGCTCACGGGCTCAGTAACTGTGTCACCTGGGTTTAGTTGCCCCACAGCCTGTGGGATCTTAGTTCCCCGATCAGGGGTTAAACTCACATCCCGTGCTTTGCGGGGCAGATTCTTAACCACTGGACCACCAGGGAAGTCCCACCACAGAGCTTTGAGCAGAGTTCCCTGTGCTGTATAGTAGGTTCTCGTGTAGTTATCTGCACTATACATAGCAGTATATGTATGTCTATCCCAGTCTCCAGTCCGCCCCACCCCACTTTCCCCACTTGGTAACCGTAAGTGTTTTCTGCATCTGTGACTCTGTTTCTGCTTTGCAAGTAAACTCATCTGTACCATTTTTCTAGATTCTACACACAAGCAATATTATACGACATTTATCTCTTTCTTTAGTCTGTATGGCAGTCTCTGGGTACATCCACATCTCTGCGTATGGCACTATTTTGGTCCTTTGTCTGGCTGAGTAGTAGTCCATTGTATGTATGTACCACCTCTTCTTTATCTGTCCCTCTGTCAGTGGACATTTAGGTTGCTTCCACATCCTGGCTATTGTGGCCAGTGCTGCATTGAGCACTGAGGTTCATCCATCCTTTTGAATTGCCATTTTCTCCAGATATGTGCCTGGGAATGGGATTCTGGGTCCTATGGTGGCTCTGTTTTTAGTGTTTCACGGAATCCACTTACTATTCTCCATAGTGGCTGTATCAATTTACATTTCCGTGAACAGTGTCGGAGAGGTCCTTTTTCTCAAAACCCTCTCCAGCATTTATTTTTTGTAAACTTGTTGATAATGGCTGTTCTGACTGGTGTGAGATATACCTCATTGTAGTTAGGATTTGCATTTCTCTAATCATTAGCAATGTTGATAACAACTAGTCTTGATACCCTTTTCCCTGAGCACATGATTGATTTTTCCTTAAAATATCCTTTTAATCATTATAGTGCATCAGTTGCTCACTTTGGTTGCTTTCTTATTTAGAAATGAAGCCCAAGAAGAGATATTTAAAAAGGGACAGTCTAAAAGAATATGGGGTGAGCTCTACAAGGTAAGACTTTAAATTTTCTCTCATTGAGTGGTTCCTCTGGCCTTCATGATCTTATGTGAGAAAAGACTTGGACCTACTGACGCTCTGTCCATCCATCCATCCACTCTCCATGGAGCAACCAGGACGGATGTGCCTTTGCACATACTACTGTCGTTCTAGATAACTGCATTTTTCTTTATTACTCACATAATAGTAACAGCCAAATTACATGGATTCGTATATTCTCTGTTTATATTGATATTTCTTTGGATTGCCTGCTAGAATGATATTCCTACTGAGATATATTATACATGTTAGAGCTGCATGAAAATTTTTGAGTTCCTTAGTCCAGCCCTCTTGTTTTACAGACAAGAATGCGGGTCTAGAAAGCTTGAGTCCCTCCCCCAGCTCACCCAGGTAGTTAGTGCTGGAGGCTTTGTGTCTCCTGAGTCCTGGTCCGATGCTATTCAACTGGCTGAGTTGAATTTGAGTAATGTTTTTGTTTTCAGTAACAAAATCTTTCAAGTATAGTCACGTAATTAAACCGTAACATAATAGGAGACTAGTATCACGAAGGCAAACTAAATTTTTTAGTTTTTTGGTAAAATACACAACACTTATCACATGGAAACTTAGAGGTTCAAGAAGTAAATGATTCTACTCACTGTTGCATAGCAATCATGAAATAGACTGGTTTCATCCAAGTTCTGTTTGAAATTTTGACAAGTTTCAGATACCCACAGGGAGAAAAACACTTTTTAGAATACTGACTGCTGGGTTTTGAGATTGGCTACGACCTGCCCTCCTCATAAGACTGTTGAGAGGTTATCCTTGTTATTGCTTTATTTTTCCCAGGTTCCCTTAAATGCCGTCTCTCTTTCATTTTGCCGTTGTTCTACTGTAGCAAATCACTTTTGCCTTTGAATTTGCAGGTGATAGATTCATCAGATGTTGTGGTTCAAGTTCTTGATGCTAGAGATCCAATGGGTACACGTTCCCCTCACATTGAGACTTACTTGAAAAAAGAGAAACCCTGGAAACATCTCATTTTTGTTCTTAACAAATGTGACCTTGTTCCAACCTGGGCAACGGTAAGTACAGCTGCTAATGCAAAACAGATAACCAAGGCCATGTGGCTCGTTATCCATGAATAAGTAGGTGTGGTGATTACTAGGATTTGGGGCAGCAGATAAAGTGTTGCACTGTTGAGGTTGTAGTCACTGAGGTGTCTTCACTGAAAGCAAAACTAAAATGGGCTTCATTGATGATGGGCAGTTACCTTTGATCCCTTTGATCCCTGATGGTTGGCAGTGGCACAGCTGCAGTGCCCACAGGAGGACTGGTGTGGGCCCTTTAGAAGGGGTGGCCCGTTTCACATTATGTTAGGTTAATTGCATTTAGTAACGGTGAAGGCATTTTGGGAATACTGTTTTGTGTTTGTAAGGCAAAAAACAGCATCAACTGTCATACTTGAAAAAAATATTTCAAAGAAGTACAGCTAACATTTTCCTTGGACAGCTGTGTATGTGAAGTACCGTCCTGTCATTCACTCTCTGGTTCTTCCTGTGCTGTAAATAACTTCCAATTTACCAGCTTCTTTCTTGTCTCCCTTTAGAAACGATGGGTTGCCGTCCTCTCCCAGGATTACCCGACACTTGCTTTCCACGCGAGTCTTACTAACCCCTTTGGCAAAGGAGCGTTTATCCAGCTTCTGCGGCAGTTTGGAAAGGTATTGAAACCTGGCCTGCCCCTCCTGGAGTTGGAAGGCTGCGGGTTGGTGTGAGAATTTCTCTTCCCAGAGTGTGTCTCACCTCCCACATCTGGGTAGTGAGAACGGTGTGTTCCAGAGATGTAAACACTCACAGAGCCTCAGGATTACAGGGGATCCTCAGATGCTCTCTAGCTCAGCCTGTACCCCATTCCCCGACGAACATCACTTTGCTTTCTGCCATGTCCCTGGCATCGAATGGTCCACCCTCTGCTAGGGTTGATACCTGCCCCCTCCCAACACTCTCTCCACTCTGGGCTCCTGGGCCATGCATTCTCTCCCCTCTGCCTAGAAGGGACCCTGCTGGACTCCAGCCTCTGGTCCCTGGTCAGACACTAATTCCTCAGGGGGTCCCTGAAAGCAGACTTTCTCGAAATTCCCTGTTCTGCACGCACGACTGTATTCGTGAGTTCAGTTCATCTTACCTGGCTTCTAACAAAGGACACATGACCTCTGTCCTACCCTTCCCTGCTTCCCAGAAGAAATTCATGGTTGTTACTTCTGGCATTTTCTCCCGTATTTTTGTACACGCTTATGAGTTTGTTTTTTCATTCCCTACCCTGCTCAGTTTTACGTATTTGTTAAGTTCCTGCTATGGAAAGTGAGAGTTAGGTTTTTTACCCCCGTCCTCTCTCTCCACTTCCTGTGTCCTTGTACAGCATTTGGTTAAACTACTATTTGTTCAGTGTTTACAGTATTATGACCAAAGTGTCAGTCCCTGCTGATCCACAATGCTATGATTATAATTCCTTTCTAATAGGACCTTCAGTTTTATCTGGTGTTAAGTAGCTCTGCTTTATTTGTTACTGACGTGTCCCCAAATCCTCTATAGCGTGGGAACTTTGCGAGTGTCCAGCACCTCCCGTCCAGGTGGGGCCACGTCCCAGCCTGCTGCTGGGTCTTCCTGGGATCTCCTTTCACCGCCACCTGAGAATTCGTATGGCCATTCCTGTGTTGGCTCCCTTGTTCATTGACTCTCTTCTTTCTTGGTTTACTCCTTCCTTTTGATGACATGGGTTTTCCAAAAGCTTTCTGAAGAAGAGTACTTTGGGGGAACATTTTTTTGAGACCTTGCCTTCTGCAAATTTCTTCATTCTACCCTCACACCATTTGTTCTTAGGATGTTAAAGGTACCACACTGAACCTTCTTCGTTTTTAATTTTGGACTTGCCACGTGGCTTGTGAGGTTTTAGTTCCCCGACCAGGGCGTGAACCCATGCCCCCTGCAGCGGAAGCACAGAGTTCTAGCCTCTGGACTGCCAGGGAAGTCCCAATTGTTGAATTTTCTTTGCTTCAGTACATTTATGACATTTTGTCCAATTTTCTGGGCGGTTACCTTGATTCGGTCATTTAGCTGTTCTATCACAAAATCTTTTGCCTCTCACTTTTAATGTTTAACTTCCGAAAGCTCTTGTTTAACTCCGAGTCGCCCTCCCCCGTTTAACAGCCTGTTTTGTTTCACGGATTCACTAGCTTCTCTGTCTGAGGACAATGAGGATAGTGGTATTTGGGAATTGTCCTCTACATTTTCGTGCATTGACACTGTCTCTTCCAGGTTGCTGTTTTCCTGTCTTTTGTACTAGAGTCACACTTCCAGTGTCTGGTTATTCTTGGTTCTCCATTCATTTTTAAGAGTGAGCCACACACACACACACACACACACACACACACAGACTATAAAAGCTTTATGCAGGGGGTAGGCTTGTTGAGAGGCTTTACTGTAGGGTGACTGGGAAGAAACCAGAATTTCGTTGGGGGACACTCTAGATGTTGCTATCTGTAGGTCTGTTCTTATTCTTATTGTTTTAGCTGCCCCACACAGCATGCAGAATCTTAGTTCCCTGGCCAGGGCTCAGACCTGTGCCCCTGCAGTGGAAGTGCTGAGCCCTAACCACTGACTCATCAGGGAAGGCCCCGTCTCTAGGTCTTACTGCTGAACCTGTGCGTTTCCCTAGAAGGGCGTCTTCCCGTCTCCAGCTCGGGGGTGTGTGGACCTGGTTGCCAGGATTCTAGAAGTGCAGTGGGAGTAGGGGCCTGGAGTTGCCCTGTTCGGTATTTAGACATTGAACACTTGCTTTCAGCAACTGTCATGTCTAAATCTAGGGTCCTTGTCAGGCCTGAAAATTAGGAATGTTTTCAGACATACAGGGTTCCAAAACAGTTATTGTCTCCTAAGCCTCCAGGGCAGAGAAGTTGGGACGCCTGTGCTGGGCAGGGGAAGGAGAGGTGTGACTATTTGTAGACAGTCCACAGGTCAGTCCTCTGGATTTCAGTCCTGGCCTTAGAGAGGACTGTACTGCCTATTTCCAAGGCCTGTATTCACTGCATTTTGCAGTGTATTTGCTGCGTTTTTAGTTTTTCTACCTTTGCAGCCGTGTAGCTTTCGTATTTTGTAGTGGGTCAAGTTAGATCCTGCTTTTTAACTGTAATATTCTGTTAACATCACATTAGTTTGTTTTGTCTCACCTCTAGCTCATGCTTCCGTTTTATGTGTTTGGCTCTCTGGGGACCAGGCGTGGGGGTGGAGGGGATGTGCATTCACACTGCTGTTGGCTCTGTGGGTGGGGGTGTGTGTGGATTCTCACTGCTGTGGTTCCAGGGGGTTTGTGGAGGGAGGGAGCGATCATGGACGCTCAGTCCTCTGTCTCTAGTCAGAAGCCCCCACTGATTTGTAGACTCTGCTTGAGCTCTGCCTCCTGGAGACTCTCACCCAGCCCTCTAGCTTTTGAGACTGCCTTTCTTTTGTCGTTTGTCTTTGGCAATGGAAATGCAAGATGTGGTGTGCAGAGAAGAAGAGGGATGGGTCATGGGATTGGTACATCTGCTAAGGTTCTCTTCCCTGAAGACATTGTATCAGTGGACAGCATTCTTCTAAACTGATGACTAACGAGTTGTTTCTTTCTTTGTTTCTCAACCTACATACTTTCAACCTTAAAACATTCAAGAATAATTTCGCATGAGTGACTGAGGCGCTGACTCACCTCTGATTTATTAATGAGGACGTGTATGCAGCCCACTCACACTAGGCCGGTGGTGCAAGTCGGGGCTTTCAATCAAGTCGCAGCAGTAGTTCTGTACTGTATTCTTTATGGCAGCAAAGTAACACAACCTGTTTGCTCCAGGATACTCACTCCAGGTGTGTGTGGTGTGCATTCTTTTTTTTGAACAGTTGCACACTGACAAGAAACAGATCAGCGTGGGGTTCATTGGCTATCCAAATGTTGGCAAGAGCTCTGTGATAAACACACTGCGCTCCAAGAAGGTTTGCAACGTGGCCCCCATTGCAGGTGAAACAAAGGTACATCTGGCTCGAGGGGTGTTATCTCCTTTGACTTACTTCCCACGGAGAGTGGTAATTCAGAACATGGAGATGTCTGTCTGCCTCCCTTGGATGAAGATTTCCGTTGGGAGCTTAGTCTCCTTGTCGCAGGTGGCAACATCCTGGAGCTGTTTCTGCCCTTTTGATAAGACTAAGAGTACTTTGTGTGCCACTGCCTGCTTTTGGCGTGGTCTGCTGTGTGCCACTTGAGTCTTGTTTTCATGTCACTCCAACCTTTTGCTTTGATAAACAAAACTGGAGAAAATTTGGTGTTGGGCTTAAGAAAGAAAATTCAAGTTTAAGATAGATTGTGTTGGTTAGGGGGCCTACCCTGGAACATGGAGTGTGGGGTGCAGCATGGTTCTGCTGAAAGGAACTGGGGCCAAGCAGCATGAAGCTTCCAGAAGCACTTTCAGAGAAGTCAGAGAAGGCTTTACTGGGTGTCATTGCACAATCCTAGATGGAGAACCTGCCTCTGCATTATTTTTAGACCCTTAGCTGATGGAAACTATAGTTTATGTCTCATGGAAGTGCCTCGTGCATGGCATACAGAGGAGGGCTTTGGAGCTTCATTACCTAGCAGGCTGCTCCTCTATGACCGCTCCATACCCGACCCCCAGCCCCGTCTCTCATTAGGTGAGCATCGGGGCTTCGTGAAACCCCTCTCCGGGACTGACGGGAGCAGTCAGAAATGGAAGTCTCTGCTTTTAGGTCTGGCAGTACATTACCTTGATGCGTCGGATCTTCCTCATCGACTGTCCGGGTGTGGTTTACCCCTCCGAGGACTCGGAGACGGACATTGTGCTGAAAGGAGTCGTGAGTATTTTGGTCCCGGGAGGCTCTTTGTTTGCCTTCGAGGGGAGCGTGCTGTGGGGAGCTCTGGAGACCTCTGCTTTTTACTCATTCAGCAAGCAGTTTGGGGTCAGCCTGTCTGGCCAGGCTGGAGGAACATGACACTGAACAGGGCGGCCTCTCTGTTCCACTTGAGCCTGTTGGAGGAGGCTGAAGGGCATATCTGGTCAACGTCATCCCACAAAAGCGTTTGTCGTTTACACACGGGATCCAGAGGGAAGCGGGGCCTGTTTATGTTTAGCAGTAATTCATCTTCATGGGTTTATGGGTTGAGTCATTTTGGAACTCGGTCATTTCCTCACTTGTTTCTGAAGACAACCGAGAGCTTTAAATGATTCCACTTAACCTTCGCCAGTGTTTCTGGCTATATACATCCTGGGCAGTTCCTCCCCACCTTCCTTAAACTATTTATTCCCTTCTCTTTGTGTCCTGGAATCGGCAGACTTTTAACCATTTCTGCAAGTCAGTAGCACAAAGCATTCCGAGTTTAAGGTGCTTGTGGAAGCCATGCCATCCATTTGTGGTGAGCCGGATTAGAGCCAGATTAGAGCAGGGTTCTGGGTTCCCGGTTGCGGTTGGCTTTCCATGGCGCTCCTTCCAGCCGACCATGTCTCATCACCTCCGGCCGCTTGCTTTGAGGCGTTGAAATCTATTTTTAGACACGATTACAAAGAACACTTGGAGCTTCGCTCCTTCCATGGCCAAGTTTATAAGCAGGAGCTTTCCTATCAACATTTAGGTTCAAGTTGAAAAAATTAAGACTCCTGAAGACCACGTTGGTGCTGTACTTGAACGAGCAAAACCAGAATATATCAGCAAGACGTACAAGATTGATTCTTGGGATAATGCTGAGGACTTTCTGGAGAAGCTAGCTTTCCGGACAGGGAAGTTATTAAAGGTGAGCCAAGGTTTGTGAGAATTCAGACTGGGACCTGCTTCAGGCCTGTGTGCACGGTGTGTGGTGTGGACCCTTTTTTTTGGGGACGTGTGTGAGCAGTGTGAAGTATGAACCTTGGCAGGGTGGTAACGGACAGCTGGGACAGCGATGTGCCACCAAAGCAGGGGCGGCTTTGTCGTTTGAATCGGGCATCGTTCTGCAACGTTTCAGGGTGGAGAGCCCGACCTGCGGACTGTGGGGAAGATGGTCCTCAACGACTGGCAGCGGGGCCGGATTCCTTTCTTTGTCAAGCCACCCAGTGCAGAACCCCCAGCAGCCCCTGAGGTAAGACAAGGCTGGACCCCCCTCTCTGGACGTGGGGTTACTGACCCGCATGTCTTTGGACTGCAGTCATCTTCCTTTGGGGTATAACTTTCAGCTGCGGTATCTCCCATCCCAGGTGCCACTGGCTGTGACCTTGTGGGGGGTGACCTGGAAGTAAAGGTATGATAGGAGACTGAGTGTAAATGCCGGTCTCCAGGGCTTTGAAAAAGGAGAGCTCATTACATGCGAGTGCTCACTTACAGTTTCAGTGTCTTGTTTTCTGCTTGAAGAACAGAGACGTTTCCAAGGTTTGTTTTGTTTCACAAACCCAACCAGGTGCTAGGCACTGGGAGCACAGGATTAGATAACATGGTCCTTGCCCTCAGGAAGCTCCTGATCAGGCGGGAAAGGAGAATGGTACAGTGGATGCTCAGGGAAAGTCTTAGGCCTGGGGGCTCTGAGCTACCCTGAGAAGCTTCCCAACCGTTCCATGTCTCTCCCGGCAGTGGACTGTGCAAGACTCCAACTTGGGCACTTGGCTTTTCTGTTCCTAGGGTCTTTTTCAGAGCTCAGCCAAGTCTCTTGAAGAGATGGCTTTAAGTTTTGCTTCATGCTAGTCTTTTGGGTCCATATTTCTCTGATATCCTCTCACCTGGCTCCATTCCTAGAGTTTCCATTGTCAGCTAGAAATTTCCATTTGAATATTTTTTCCAGCATTTCAAAATCAACATACCTGAAACTGATGTTACTCACCCTTTTCTCCTCTTCCCCTAAAACCACCGGACAACTGGTCCTGCAGGACAAGGCCCTGCCCTCCTGTGCACACACTCATGTCCGTGTGCAGTGGAGGAGTGCCTGGTGTTTTCAGATCCCAGAGAGGCTCCATCTTTCTGTGCCTGTTACGCAAGCTCCGGACGCCCGCTGGGTGAACTGCCAGGGTCAGTGCAGACCCCACAGGTTGAGGGCTGAAATCCCACAAGGCTGCCCCCTTCACGTGCCAGGGTAGATGGCGCTCTCAAGCTGCCCACATCTGCCCAGCTGGCTACGAATTCAGGGCTTCCCATGTGTGATCATTTGCCGAAAGGACTTGCAGAACTCAGGAAAGTGACCTGCTTGTGATTACTGGTTTGTTATAAAAGACATAAGTCAGGAATAGCCGACTGTCAGGTGCATAGGGTACCGATGGGGCGGAGGGTGGCATGGAGTGTGTACACCCTCTCCAGGCAGGCCACCCTCTCGGCATGTCAGGGTGCTCACCAGCCTGGAGGCTTCCTTACACAGGTGCGGTTGACAGGCTCATTGGCCGTCAGTGATTGAACTCAATTTCCAGCCTTCTCAGCAATTGCCTGGGCTCTCGGTGGCCAGCTCCTAATCTGAAGCTGGGTCCCAGCACAGTCATCTCACTACCATAAACTGATTTGGGGCAGAGGGACTTACTAAGAATAACAGGAGACACCAAAGGTTTTAGGAGCTCTTGTGCCAGGAACTGGGGGTCAAAGGCCAAATGCATATTTTTGTTACACTGTTGGAAGACACATGGTACACAGATAAATATGTGATGTCAGGATGTACTGATTGCCATGAGGGAAACTAAACCAGTGTTTGTAGGAGTGCTTTGTAAGTGAGGTGGTTAGGGATGGCCTCTGGGAAGGTGGCCTTTTAGGGAGACCTTGGTAACCTGAAGCAGGAACTCTGTGGATGTCACAGGAGAGGTTCCAGGTGTCGGGAGCAGTACCCCCTAACACCTGAGGCAAGGGGAGCCTGATGTGCCATGGTTCTGGAGGGAGGCCATGGGGTAGGCAGCATTGTGGCTGGTGGGGCCAAGGCCTCTGGTCCAAGGAGACCATCTTTGCCCCCATGTGCCACTGTGGAAACGGCGGGGTTTTCTCTAACTCTTCCTCCATGTCTAGCTGTTAAGTTGAGACAGTCAGTTTCTCCCGCTCTGTGACTCTCCCTTCCCTCTCTTTGGTGGTGGCAGAAACTCTCTTGAGAATCTCAAAGCTAAAAAACTACCTTAACAGGAAAATGTATGAAAACATACGTAGGAATTTTGTATACTGTCCTGAATTTCATGGATTCCTGATGTATTTAGTGCTTTGTGCAGCCACCTCGCCTTTGGAAAATTCCGTGGGTTCTTCCAGCCTCAGCTCGGAGTGCCCAGTGGCACTATGCGAGGCCTCACACTGCCAGCCCGTGTTTCCCTCTGCCCCTTCTCCAAAACATGCCTGGCATCTGAGTGTTCATCACCTCAGGATTGGTTCTGAACCTTCCATTTCCTCCCACCCTTCTTGTGCGGCGCTTCCTTGGTGCCTCTCCTCCACCCTCAGTGCTTTCTAAACTTGGCCCTCAGCATTCTGCTCGGCTTCCATTCTTCCCCCGGGTGTGTGGTCCCTGGGGACGTGCTTTCTCAGCAGCCCCTGTTCCTTCAGTCCTCAGGGATGGTGTAGGCAGCCTGCTGTGTCTACAGTGTCTAGTGGTTTTGGTTTTGATGGCTGAGTACTCTGAGTGGCACACCCTTTCGGATCGTAGCTGTATTCCTCTCATCCTTCCATGCTGGGTTCAGGGCTTAATGCACATTGACTAAATGATACATTAACAACATGCCTGAGGTGTGCATGTTTTTGACACTTTCCCTTAGTCCTGAGAAGAGGACTGCCTTGTTTGAGAGCATGATGTGTAAGTTCAGAAATTCAGCAGGGACTTCTGAGCAGTATTATAAATTGGGAAAAATGTTTGTAAAAGAAGAGATACAAGTATATGTGTAACTGAATTACTCGGCTCTACACCTGAAACTAACACAACACCGTTAATCAACTATACTCCAATGTAACAAAATAAAAAAAGAAATTCAGTTTTCATTTTCTGATTCTATTTCTCTCCCCACCCCCACCCTTCTGTCCTGATAAGCTTCCATCCTCCTTATCTTTGGAAGTTGCTCCAGAAACAACCCAGAACAACCCAGGAGAGAAAGTCACAGAAACAGTAGGTGAGGAGTCAGAATCCATCCTCGAGAAGGAAAAAGAGGAGCCCCAGCATTGTGGCATCGATTCAGAAATGCAGCAGATTCTGGCGCGGGTCCGGCAGAACTTTGGCAAGATCAACGTTGCGCCTCAGTTTTCTGGGGATGACCTGGTTCCTCTGGAGATGTCCGATATCGATGACGAACTGGAGAGCCTTTCTGCAGAGAGGGAGGAGGAGGAGGAACAGGAGCACCCAGGAGACGATGAGGACGAGTCTTACGCAGAGTCCCAGGAGGAACATGAGGGACGCACCACTAAGGCCGTTATTCAAGCCCTGGATGAGAAGATCGCCAAGTACCAGAGGTTTTTAAACAAAGCCAAAGCTAAGAAGTTTTCAGCAGTCAGGTAGTGCCCTCTTGATCTCACAGATTGCTTATTCATTTTCCCAGAAACTTGCCATAGGAGCTTTTTATAGGGTAGGGGAAGGTGTTGCTATACATTTTAAAAATGTACAGCTGCCTGAACCTTGAGAAGCGTAGTGGTTGGGTCTTTCACAGATGTCCAGGGGCTGCAGAGATGGTGTTGCTTCTGCCAGTGGCGTTAACCACGTGAAGAGGAGCAGGTTTCTTTCACCTGGGAGCTTGTCACCGTCCTCACGTTTGTGTGGGCTGTGGGCAGTGGAGGGAAATGTCAGACTGTGTCATTACCCAACTCTTGCGTTTCAGGATATCCAAGGGACTAAGTGAAATGGTATTTGCAAAATCCGAAGGACAAAAAAAAAGAAAAGCTGAAGAAGATGTAGATGATACAGGTACAGTTAAATTACTGAAATCAGGTAGATGCAATATGCATCTTCAAAACTTTGGGAAATTTAAGTTTCATCTCGGGAATTATCTTTTGTACTGTCATCCTGATATTTATCACATCTGGCAAATTACCCTGGTTCCACTTATTATTTATCACATAAATTGTCTTATCTTTTTTAAAAAAATATCTATTTATTTATGGCTGCTCTGGGTCTTCGTTGCTGCTCTTAGGCTTTCTCTAGTTGTGGCGAGCAGTGGCTCCTCTTCGTTGCAATGCACAGGTTCTCATTTTGGTGGTTTCTCTTATTGCAGAGCTCCAGCTCAGTAGTTGTGGTGCAAGGCTTAATTGCCCCATGTCCTGTGGGATCCTCCCAGATCAGGGATTGAACCCTTCAACCCAGTCATGTCCAACTCTTGTGAACCCATGGACTATATCATCCATGGAATTCTCCAGGACAGAATACTGGAGAGGGTAGCCTTTCCCTTCTCCAGGGGATCTTCCCAACCCAGGGATTGAACTCAGGTCTCCCGCATTGCAGGCAGATTCTTTACCAGCTGAACCACAAGGGAAGCCCAACAGTACTGGAGTGGGTAGCTTATCCCTTCTTCAGTGAATCTTCCTGACCTAGGAATCCAACAGGTCTTGTGCATTGCAGGCGGATTCTTTACCAACTGAGCTCTCAGGAGAGTCCTTATTGTGTTTTTATTCTGCACATTTCTTGGGGTTAAATTGGTAATTCAAGAAACTTCCTCTAAAAAGAATACATTATTAAACTTGGAATCTAAGGGTGGATCCAAAGACAAATTTTTCGGGTGGACAGATGGTTCATATATTTATTCTTTATGCAGTCATTCTAATAACTTCTACATCCAGTTTTCAAGACAAACTGGAGGCCTGGGAGCACACCCCCACCCCTACCCCCGATCTGGCAGCCTCCTGGCCTCGTCCTGATTTTATCTGTGTCTCACACCACACTGTATTCACACTAGCCTGCTGCCTTCCTCCTCCAGCATATCAAGCTCATTCCCACCTTAGGATTCACAGGCACATTTTAAATAAAATTTCCCATTTCTTTTCTGTGTGTGTTCGTGTTTCGTTTCCAGCACCTTCCAAAAAGGGAAAGAAGAGGAAGGCACAGAGGCAAGAGGAGCAGCCAGACAAAACTCGCAGGACGCTTACATCTAAGGAGGCACGTGTTTTGGTCCTCAGCATCACCCAGTTCAGAGTAGAGAGGGGAAGTCCATTTCTTAGAACTCACACTTTATGAAATTAATGCTCTAGAGTTTAAGTCAAGGAACCCCAATCCTAAGTGACCTGGTTGAGGTCAGTGAAATAGGATCAAGAGTTGACCTTGACTACATGAAGGTCAGCTGAGTATATGTCTTGTTTCAAGAATGCCAATCGCTGTCCTCAAACTCGCGGACTACTCTTGGAAAGGGTGCTGGGTGTATGTGGCCTCAGGGAAATGACACATGAAAGCTGAGCTGTGTAAGCAGACAGATTGCCGCCGTCTGTGAAGCTCAGCTCTGTAACGAGGCTCTCGAGAGCTGGAGAGGTCCCCTTTGGGAGGTGGAGAGCTTGTAATGAGTGTCCAGCCTTAGACCGGAGGACCACTCGGCAGGAGTGCAGAGAAAAGGTTCAGGCATGGGCTGAGGGTTGGGCTGCGTCGCAGCCTGTCACTTGGGGTTGTCACAAGCTGCAGTGGAAGCGCAGGCTTGAGTCTGGTGAAGCCTCCCTCGTTGCCAGTGCTGCCGCCAGTACTCGGGAGCCGTGTGGGAACAGAGCACAGAGAAACGGGGGCTTCTTTATGACTTCAGCGTTGGTTTCATTGTTTTTTTCCCTCTTGGTGTGTGTGCCGTTTTTTTACAGAGGAGGCGAGAAGCACGGCAGCAGCGATCTAGAAAAGTTGGCGTACGCTACTATGAAACACACAACGTGAAAAACAGGAACAGGAACAAAAAGAAGACCACCGACTCAGAAGGGCAGAAACACAGACACAAGAAGGCCAAACATAAGCAGTAACGTGTTAAAAGCCGTCTATTAAATTATACAAAAGTATGCAACTAGAAACTGTTCATTTTCTTCATGCCCAGTTGGCATTTCAAAGGCCATGATGCATCTGTTCTGAGATTGGACAGTTGAAGCCACCCACCAGTACTAGTGAAAGTAAAGAGAGCTCCTCACCCCCAAGGATTTCAGTGATGGAGTCCACTCGAACTCTGACAGATGAGTCAGTCCTCTGAGTGCCTAAGAGTATAACCCTGGCATGAAAGTGTCTGACAGAAACAGGGCTGAGGTCTAGAAAATACGGAGTGCGGTATTTCTTTTGTACTAGCAACGAGCAGTTTAGTTTGGAATAGAACTGTTTTTTGTTTTAATATTATGGATGTTGTGTACAGGGCCTAGGCTTTAAAATACGAAGAGAAAGCCACAGCAGCTCGCGATGTTCCTCACTGGGTCTCTGTTAGGAGAACCCAGTTAGGGCATGACTGCTTTACAGTCAAGGAGTTGTGGGTCTAGCGCTTCTCTGTGGCCACAGCTCTTTCCCACGAAGATGACGGGGCACAGACTGGCTGCTTTAGTGGAATCTGGGGGCTGATGCCTTGGGACACCTGGATAAGGGTAAAAGCTATGACTTCAGATTGGAGATGAAAGTAGAGAGGGCTTGTTGGACTCAGTGGAACACAGTTCTTCTTGTTGGCCTTCAGTTCTCTGAGGGAGCCTGGAAGCCCTTGCCAGGCAGGCGAGATCCAAGCACCTCTTCATGGGAGCACCGAGCACCTAACCCTTCCGGCGAGGGGAGATGTTAGTGCCTTCTTAGTTATGCTACTTGGGAAGCTTGAATGATGGAACTTAGGCGTTTTGCTAGTCTGCCCTGAATCAGATTTATGTCGCTAATTTAGTCTTCTGGGTCTGTGAAACCAGGAGTTCTGAGCCTCCAAACTTTGAGTCTAGCTTATGAGGAAGAGTAAAACGCAGTTGTCTCCTTGCTATGGCGCGGTCACTAATAATACTGAGAACTGCATGTGAGGTATGGGCTGGTCAGAGGGTTGTAGGGCTGGGGTTTGATTTTCTGCAGAGTAAGGTGAGAAGATCCAATCAGTGGGGGAGGAGCAAGGTCCAGGCAGCTCACTGTGGACACCTCGACCTGTATTTCTTTCCAGCAGACACTCATTTTCTTGAAACTCGTGGGTTTGACTCCCTGCCATTGCCCCTTACCCAGCAGTACTCCGTGGCAGGGAGGAAAGGGCCCAGTGACTTGGTGAGCAGGGATAAGATGAAACGGTATCAACTGAAAACTCCAAAATGAGGTGTTAGAACTTCATTGGAGTAGGAACGATGAAAAGACATCAAATAAGGACAAGACAGCCCAGAGGAACCCAGGGCAAGGCTAAGGGACAAGGTGAGCTGTGGATCAGAAATGGGGCAGAGAAGCAGCTTCCTATGACTGGAAATAAGTGATAGGGTGGAGAGACGACGAGAAAGCAGCCGCTCCACCTGAGACGGGAACAGCCAAGAGGGGTGAGTTCTAAGTCTCACTGTCGGAGTTGGCAAGTGCCAAGGTTGGCCACGTGCAGAGACTATCTGGGCTGCACTGCCTTCCGTTGTCCAGCCTGGAGCCTGGCTGTCAGACCTGAGGTGCTGTACAACACTTGGGGGCAGTGGTGTGACTTCTGACAGATAATGTAGGTGGTGCTGAGGGGCGGGGGTATGGCTGCTTCACTCAGGAAACTAGCTTTTTATTACAAAGGGCTTATGATGGGGTCGTTAGTGCTTGCCGAGACCCACATGGAAATTATCACTTCTTTGGCGCAATAATGCCTTCCAGTTGGGCCTGAAAAACAGAAACAAACTCCATTAATATTTGAAACATGCAGCCTAACACAAATAGCCGAGAGGTGACAAAAGTCTTCTGGAAGAATGATCCAAATGCTGCCACTCCAATTATTATTTCCCTTCATTCCCAACTCCATGTTTTCTAGATTAGCTGGTTTCTGGCTTGGCATTCAGTCTTGCTGCATTAGGAGAAATCAGAGCTGGCCTGCTTTCCATACAATAGCTGCTCAGTAAGTATAATATAAGGCAATGAAAAGGAAATTGAATAAAAGTTGTTGAAATAGTGGTTTTTTCATGGCTCACATTTCAGGCGTGAATACTTCTGCTAAGTTAAACATTTGGCTCTCTCGTTTGGGAGCCTGGGAGCTCTGTGCTGGGACAAGAGGTTTGGGAAACAGCAGATTTTCAGCCACTGAGACAACTTGACACCCAATTAGAGAAAATTGCTACCGGTGAGTAGGGAGCTGTCCATCTTGTATGTAAAGCTTCAGACACTTGGGAGTGAGTTACTCTGCTCCTGTGGCAGCCAGTAAAATAATTCACTATCATGGTGTGTGGACAGACCTTTAAGTAGGTCTATCCTGGGGGCGGCAAACAGTGCTTTATTTGGAGTGCAGCTTTGAGCCAATAAAAATAACTCACTTCTAAAGAGTCCTTCGCCCTGGGGATAACAAGGTTGCTTGTAAATGTTAGAAAGATGCCAAGGTATTCTGCTTTGCTCTTGCCGCCAGTACCATAGGAGGCACTAGGGAACTTGGGCTTATGATGAAAGAATATGGCAGATAACAGAGGCAGCCTCAGAGACTGCTAAGTAAACAGATTCACATCTGGCTGCGAAAGTTTGTTTTGTTCAACTTGCCAAGGAGAAAATCTGTCATCCTCCACTAGCAATTAACACAAGCCCTTTATCTCAAAGGCTTGGCCTTCTTGGCTTGTAGCACCCACAAGCCTGCCAATCACAAGAATGTAAGCTTCTGTGAAACTAGGGAGGAGAGAGAGATACATCCAGGGGCCCCTCTGAGCCAGGGCCATGGGAGACGGACATTGTACACCAATAGCCATATGTCTAGAGCAGTGGTTCTCAAACTTCAGTGAGGATCAGAATCACCTGGAGACCCGGTTAGACTGGCTTGCTGGCCCCCAACCCCAAAGTTTCTGATTGGGCAGCTCTGGACCAGGCCCAATGATTTGTATTTCTAAAAGCTGTGGTGAAGAGGATGATGCTGCCTGGAGCCCAACTTCTGAGAACCTCTGGACCAGACAGCCTGGAGTTTCAGAGGCCTGGCCCCCTGCCCAGCCCTTTTCACTAGTCCCCCTCCATTCCTTCAGCTCAGTTGGATTAAAGTATACTGTCAGCAAAAGGGCTTTGATGAAAAACACCTACAGCTGAGTTCCTCTGATCATGCACCAGGAGAAGTTTCCTGATTTGAATTGGTTCTTCCCTCTCAAAGCGCCTTCCCTTACCCCCGACCCCCACAAATGCAGTGCCTCTTTCTAGGCAACTGCAGTAGGAAAGCACATGAGAGCCCACTGGAGAGACGCAGACTCCTCTGAGGAGGCTCCAAAATGCCAGCTGCCACAGGACAGAACTCCCACCGTTGACACACCAACCTCTCCCAGAAGATAGGCAACTTTTACCCGAAGGGGAACAAAAATCCACTGGCGAGCCAGGCTGAGGAGTCATGGGGATTCAGAGTTGAGAACAGAACCTGTCTCCAAAGCCAGAAGGACAGAGGATCTAAGTTCTGACCCCTCAGCTCTCCCCAGGAGTCGGCTTCCCTGACTCCTTGGCAGTGCTGGAAGTCGGTGTAGGGCAGCGCCTGGGCTGCCGGCTTGGCTGGCAGGGCCGGGCGCTGGGCCCGGGGCTGGCGGGGGCTGGCGGGGCGCTGGGCCGGGCGCTGGCCCGCCGGCGCGGCGCTCACCTTCAGCTGCTGATTCGTCCGCTTCAGGAACTGTATCTCTTCGCTGTGCTTCTTCTCCTCCACCTGCCTCCTCTCGCTCTCCCGCTTCTCAACGGCCTCACATTTTGCCTTCTGCTCGTTCACTTGCCTCTCCAGATCTCGCTTTTCCGTTTCTAACTCTGCAACCTGCGGACAGAAACCCCAGTCATCCTGCGACGTTGCCAAGCGGATGGGGCGGTGTGAGTCCCTGGGTGGAGGGGACTTGGGACACAGCTGCCCGACCCAAGGCACTGCCTGGGTCTGTACTGCCACCCAGTGGGAGGCCAGTGACTGGCAGGGCTTGTCCAAGGGGAGGCAGTTCTGTCACCCCAGGACTGGCCACGCCACTGAACCAAATGGTGATGGGAGAGCACCCTCGGAGGCCGGAGTTGGGTGCTGGCGTGACAGGCTGCGGCCCTGAGGTGGACAGAAGAGTCGCAGAGGCTCGGAGGCCCTGGTGAGCCCACTCACTTTCCTCTCCATGTCTGACTTCCCCTGCTCGGCCTGCAGCGCCTTCCTCATGCCGAACGCCACGCTGCTCTCGTACAGGGTCTGGTAGGCGGCGATGGTCATGCGGATCTCGTCCCGCACCCGCAGCAGCAGCAGCCCCCGCTCCGCACAGTTGATGGTGACCTCGCGGATCAGCTCGTCTGCCAAGGTGCACACAGGTCGGAGAAAGCAGGAGGGAGGGGAAATGCCAACCGTCCTGCTGCAAACCGCCTTCCTACTGGGAAGGGCAGTAGGGTGTGTCCTCCTCACCTGGAGACAGGCAGGTCTCAGGGGCCCTGTCAGGACTTCTCTGAACTCGGCACTTGGGAGTACAGGCCATCAGCAAGCCTGGCTTGGCCAGGGCAAACGGAGACAAGAGCTTGGTGTGTCTACAGCCTGGGGGCCCCAAACTGGGTGCTCTTCAAAGCAATCTGACTTTTTCAATATAAAGATGGTGGCTGTTTTAAAGCAGCTGGGAAATCCTCTGTGCCCCCTTGGCTGGACTGGTTTGGGGCTGGAAACATCTCCTCCGTAAATGCTGACAGAGACCACAAGCCAGAATTGCCCTCAAGCTGAAAGGACCCTGCCAGCCCCTGGGCAGCAGCTGCCACAGGGTCTGGATGCGTTCGCATGTCCGCATCCACGTGGGCCAGTGAGACTAGACTGAGGGCCAGTCATCTGAAGCCAGCCCCCAAGGAGGGAGATCTCAATCCCCGGGTCTGGGGACTTCCCTGGTGGCCCCGTGGTTAAGATTCCATGCTCCCAACGCAGAGAGCCTGGGTTCGATCCTTGGCTGGGGAGCTAAGATCCCACACGCCACACGGTATGGGCTATAAGAAACAAAAAGGCCCTGTGTCTGTGGAGTCACAACAAATCACCCTGAAATACTTTTCTGGACCAACGCCTGATGTTGATAGGTGGATATAATTATACAACATGACATTTTTCTGATTGAAAAATTAATCTATGTTTATTATAGAAACCTTTGAAAAGAACCAAATGGAAGGGGTCCCATGGAGGTGGGAAGTTCTCATCTTACTCTTAAGCAGCTGCTGAGGGGTGAGGAAGCAAGTCATCAGGAACATGGTGACTGACAAGGTGGGGAGAGATGGGCAGGAGGGGGAAGACGGTGCAGTTAGCAGTTCCCGGGTGGGGTAGGTGGGGGGAGACAGACATTCCAGGCTGGGATGGGCTCAGCTCGGGGGGACTCAGGGCCTCGGTCTCTACTGAAGGGAAGGGGAAGGAGGCAGTAGAGGGTGGAGTAGCCTCCCTCTCGGACCACTCACCGAAACACTGCGAGTACAGCTCCCTGCGCACTGGGCAGATGCCGGTCTCCCGGGCCTGCCGCTGCTGCAGCTTCAGGTCCAGCTGCTCCTGGAGGTGCACCACGTCCATCCTGGTGCTGGGTGTGCTGGACACCTGCTGGATCCATAGCTGCGTGTCCTCCACCCACTCCCTGTGGGACAGACACAGCCAGGCTGAGCCAGCCCCATCCACCACGCAAGGTCCTCAAGACCTGAGCAGAGGTGGCCCTTGGCACTCTGCCTGAGAGGAGGGAGAAGCAGCTCCGTCCCCGGCCCACCAGAATCCCCCATCTCTCTCTTCCTCCATAGGGACCCTTCCTTGGGGCTGGGCAGTCTTCATTCTCCCACGATCCTCTGTGAAGTCATCACCCACGTTCCAGATGTCCCACTCCTAACATGCTGAGCACAGATTTATGGTGGATGTTGCTTGATCTGAATGGGAAGGCCCAGTGGCCCAGCGACTTGGGGGATAGGAGACACAAGAGACCATAAGCCTTGTGTCAACAAAAAGAGGTGAAGATATGTATTGGCGGGGGGAGTGTCCCTATATGGACGCACATAGTGAACCTCGTGTCAGAGACACAGCCAGGTTCTGGAATCACAAGGGGCAGTCTGAGGGCAGAGCCACCTTGATGGAGAGGATTCCATACGTCGTTGAGAGGGAAGCAAGTGAAAATCACCTTCAAAACTTCTATCACCTTATTACATAAAAATAGTTGAAAAGGATGTTAGTGATCAACGTGATTGTGGAAGAAAGCAGCAGGGTCAGAAGAAGGGAGCTCTCCTTTTATAAAAGAGTCTGCAGAAGGTTTCCTTGAGGAGAGGACATTTGAGCAAGATTTGACTGTGGTGTTGGAGAAGATTCTTAAGAGTCCCTTGGACTGCAAGGAGATCAGTCCTGGGTGTTCATTGGAATGTCTGATGTTGAAGCTGAAACTCCAATACTTTGGCCACCTGACGTGAAGAACTGACTCATTTGAAAAGACCCTGATGCTGGGAAAGATTGAAGGCAGGAGGAGAAGGGGATGACAGAGGATGAGATGGTTGGATGGCATCACCGACTCAATGGACATGAGTTTGGGTGGGCTCCAGGAGTTGGTGATGGCTCCTGGCGTGCTGCAGCTCATGGGGTCATAAAGAGTTAGACATGACTGAGCGATTGAAATGAACTGAGTGAAGGAACAAGGGAATCAGGAGGATATCAGGGGAAGAGGATCCCTGGGGGTGAGAAGGTCCTATGGTGGGAAAGTCATTGATGTGTTTCAGAAACAGCAAGCAGAGGCCCTTGTGGCATTAGCTCCATGAACTAGGAAGAGAATAACCAGAGAGAAGGTCCCGGATACCTCAGGGGCCAGGTCCTGCCAGGTCTTCTGGGTTGTTGTAAGGACTTTGAATTTTAGTCTGAGCGAGATGGGATGCCATTAGAGTTTCTGTAAGAAGAGTTGCAGATCTGACTTGTGATTTGGGGGTTGTGTGGGGGATAGATTGTAGGAGCACAGAGTGGAAGCAGAGTTTTCAGGTAGAAGGCCATCACCGTAGCGCAGGTGACAGTGACCAGGAATAAGACGGTGGAAGCAGCGTGCAAAGCAGTCAGATTTGGAAAGTAATTTGAAGGTAGAGGCAAAAGGAGAAAGGGGTGGGAGAAGATAAGATAGTTAGCATCACTGACTCAATGGACATGAATCTGAGCAAACTCTGGGAGATAGTGGAGGACAGAGGAGCCTGGCGTGCTACAGTCCATGAGGTTACAAAGAATCAGATATGACTTAGTAATGAAAATGAGAACAATGGAGACAAGAGAATGTGAGCATTCCCAGACATGTGACGGGAGAGATCAAAGGGAATGAAAAGTGGCCTCAGTTCCTAGTGGAAAGGAGAAGACTGAGAATGAGCTGGTTAGGGGAAGAAAGACATTGTGATTTAATTTGAACACGTTGAGTTTGAGATGTACCTTGGACATCTTCATGAAGGTAATGAGTAAGTAGTAGAATATATACGTTTGGAGTTTAGGGGAGAGGACAGGGCTGCAAAAAGACCCATGGGAACCATCAGTATACAGATATTTAAAGCCACGAATGAGCCTGGGTGAGAGCACTCAGGAAATGGTGGCGGATAGAGAAGAGGTCTCTCTGGACCCTCCCAGGATCTAGCCATCTGCAAGTTCTAGAAACTCTGGGATGTTGGGAAGACATCTCAGTCAGAAAGAGAGTCAGGGCGCCTCCTCTCACATTCCCAAGTTCCAGGAAGCAAAAGCCTGGGCCTCCTAGCCACTGCTTGTTTACCTTGGGGGCAGGATGGCGTTCAAGATTTCTTCTGCTTGCTTTGCAGGATCTGGGACACAGGAAGTTGAGGGGAGCTTGGTCTTGGGTGGCTGTGGGATGGGACCCGAGGGTCCAGGCTGCTGGGGGCTGACTTTCAGTGGCCGAGCCTGAGAAGGAGGGACAAGTTGGGGCAGGAGGCAACTCAGACACTCAGCTCCACACTCCCTGGGCCCCTGGATTGCTCCAGGTTTCCTGCACACCCCTCCCCTATCCCAGCTCACTTTTCCCATCTGTCCTCTCAGCAGAAGTTATGTTTCAGAGCTGAAGGAGGCCATGTAGCATCTCTGGTTCCACCCCAGCCCAATGCTTGCATCTCCTTGAACTGATGTTTTTGGCCCAGCTGCTCAGGCCTCTACTATAGAGATGGGGCATCACTATCAGATCTATTCTGGGACCCTGGAACCCTAAAAAGACTTGTCACATCGCCCTGTGACTTTCCTCCCCATACTAATCTGCCCTTTGGGATCACCCCGCATTTGGTCTTCTTCTACCTCTCTCCTCAGGTCCCAGTTCCCTTTACTCCCGGTGACTGCAGCCTCCGTCCCTCGCGACTCCCGACCTTCAGCGCAGCCCCTGTCTTGCCCCAACGGAGCTTCGTGCTCCCCCACCCTCTGAGACTCGTCCTTACTTTGGGGCTCCGTTTCTCAGTGTTCCGGCTCACCAACACCGGGGTGTCATACTTAAGCAGAGAGTCCGCAGGGGGAATCATGGTGGNTGATGCCATCCAACCGTCTCATCCTCTGTCGTCCTCTTCGCATCGGGTGGCCAAAGTATTGGAGTTTCAGCCTCAACATCAGTCCTTCCAATGAACACCCAGGACTGATCTCCTTTAGGATGGACTGGTTGGATTTCTCTGCAGTCCAAGGGACTCTCAAGAGTCTTCTCCAACACCACAGTTCAAAAGCGTCAATTCTTTGGCGCTCAGCTTTTTTTATAGTCCAACTCTCACATCCATATATGACCACTGGAAAAACCATAGCCTTGACTAGACAGACCTTTGTTGGCAAAGTAATGTCTCTGCTTTTTAGTAGGCTATCTAGGTTGGTCATAACTTTCCTTCCAAGGAGTAAGCGTCTTTTAATTTCCTTGCTGCAATTGTCATCTGCAGTGATTTTGACTGAGTACCTATTATGTGCTAAAGACCATTCTAGGTTATAAAATAATGTGGGAAAATATGCAACATTAAAAAAATACATACAAAGGTATATGTGGGATTTGACTTAAAATAGTGTAGAATTATATGCATATAAAATTGAAAATGGTGGAGGGTTGGGGATGAAGAGCGTCCTAGGTTCTGGGGCTGCAAGGGTGGACTTAGGTGGTCTGCCTCTAGATGGTGCTCCTAGATGGTGCTCTAGCCCTGAGACAACAAGCAAATTTGGAAAAGTAGTCTCAGTTAGTAACAAGTATTTGGGGGTAGGTTAATGTGATAGTGAGAGAGTGGAGGGAGGTGGTTTTCCCTGAGCTGCTGTCTGAAAAGTCTGGTATTTGACCTAAGACCTGAATGATAGGAATAATCTGCCTTGTTGAAGATCTAGGCAGAGGGAACAACCCATATATAGAACCTGAAGCGGAATTAATTATGTTCTAGAAATGGGGGTGAGAGGGGAAATCCAGTATAGTAATCAAGAAGAGTGGTAGGAATGACATTGGAGAGTGAGGAGATAGAGCCAGAGACTTTGCTGATAGATGGTGATTGTGTGGGGAAGGAGCATGGAGGGCTGCTGGTCGAGGGGAGAAGAAGAATCAGGGTGACTTCTAGGTTTATGCCTGAGGAACAGGATGGATGGTGGCACTAATTACCCAGCTGGCAGAAAACAGAAGAAAGTGTCTTGGGTGGTTGGAAATCTAGAGTTGTTATCTAAGTGAGAAGTTCCAGTAGGCAGCTACGTATGTGGAAGACGTAGGACCAGCAAAGTGAAGCTCCTGATTCTTTTAGTGTGATCAGCAAAGACATGGTGTTTGTGTTAGCTGGGTACGCCTGACACTTGGAGCTGTTTTGTATGAGGGAATGAAAGTTGAGATAAATGTGTGTACCGTTTTCTGAACAGGTCCCCAGCCAAAAAGAAAAACAAATCCTCAGGGAGAAGAAGCAAGTCTCCCCGGAGTAAGAGAAGCCGAAGTCCTCACCACTCAGCAATCAAAGTAAAGCAGGTCAGTGGACTGAGATGTTTTCATACTGGCTCCAAACCTAGAGCCTCTCCTTCACAGCCAAAATGTTGTGTGTGTGTTTTCCTGTACCTGCAGTGGGCTTCTCCAAAAACTGGGCTCTTTTTTTTTTCCATTTTTCTTCTTTCTTTGTTAAACTTTTTATTTTGAGATAATTGTTGATTCACATGCAGTTGTAAAAGGTAATACAAAAGCCACAGTTTGTCCCAGTAGTAACATCTTACAGAATTATAGAACAATATCCCAACCAAAATGTTGACATCAGTTCTGTCAAGATACAAAACATTTCCATCACCACAGGATTCCTCAAGTAGTTCTTTTATATCATACCCAGTTCCCTCCCACCCTTACCCCTCCAACTCCTGGCAGCTTCTAATCACTTCTCCATTTCTGTTATTTTGTTTCCTCAAGAATGCTATGTAAATAGAAGCACACAGTATGTAGCCTTTCTGGATTGGCTTTTTCCACTCAGCTAAATTCTTTTGGAATTCATTTATATTGTTGCTTTTGTCTGTAGTTTCTTCGTTTTTATTGCTGAATGGTATTCAATGGTATGGATTTAACCATTTGTCCATTAAAGTATATCTGGGTTGTTAGCAGTTTTTGGCTATTAGACATAAGATTGCTGTGTACACATTTCTGTACAGGTTTTTGTGTGGACATAAGTTTTCGTTATTCTAGGATAGATGCCCAGGAGTGCAGTTTCTAGATGGTATGGTAGTTGCTTTTTTTTTTTCCCCTAAGAAATTACTAAATTGTTTTCCAGAGTGCTATGTTAGTTTGCCAGGTCTTCCATAACAAATTACCATAGACTGGTTGCCTTAAACAACGAAAACTGTAATTTTCACACATTTCTAGAGGCTGGAAGTCAGAGATCAAAGCTTCAGCGGTTTGGTTTCTCCTGAGGCCTTTCTCCTTGGCTTGCCTTCTTTGTTGGGTCCTCATAGTCTTTCCCTCTGTGCGCCCCCATCTCTGACTCACATCTTCTTTAATCACATCAACCATATTGGATTAGGGGCTTACTCATTTTAACTCAATCAGTTATTCGAAGACCTTACCTGCAAAAAATCTGGTTACAGTCTGAGGTGTGGGGGTTGAGACTTCAGTATGTAAATTTGGAGGGGGCACAACTCAGTCCTTACAGTGGCTATCCCTTTCTATAACGTGAGTGAGCCAGCATTTGGTATTGTGACCATTTTGACCATTCTGACAAGTGATAGTGATACTGTGATTTTAATTTGCATGTCCCTGGTGGCTAACAATGTTGGGCATCTTTTCATGTGTTTATTTGCCATCTGTATGTCCTCTTACTTAAAATTTCTCTTCAGATCTTTTGCCTATTTTCTAGTTGGATTGTTTTGGGTTTTTTTACTACTGAATTTTAAGAGGTGTTTTTTTTTTTTTTTTTNAGGTGGTTTTTTTTTTTTTTTTTGGTAATATATTCTTAGATACCAGGCCTTTTTGGAGTGAGAGGTTTTCCAATATTTTCTTTCCATCTCTATCTTGTCTGTCCATTCTCTTAAAAGAGTTTTCCTCAGAGCAAAAGTTTTTGATTTGTTTGGAGTCTAGCTTGTCTGTTTTTCTTTTTATAGATTATGGTTTTGGTGTTATGTCTAAGAACTTCCCTGACCCTAGAACCTGAAGATATGTTTTTCTTTAATATTCATTTAAGTCCATGATCTATTTTGAGTTTGTTTTAATATAAGGCAGGAGCTGTAAATCAAATTTCCTTTTTCGCCCATGGATATCCGTTTACTCTAGCACTAGGTATGGAAAGATGATTTTTCCTCCCTTAATTGCTTTTGCTTTGTCAAAAATCAAAAGTGTGTGTGTGCCTTTATTTCTGGGTCCTTTGTTCTGTGCCATTGATCTGTCATTCTGCTAGTACCACAGTCTTGATTACTGTAGCTATATAATAAGTCTTAAAATTGAACAGACTGGTTCTTTCACTTTCTTCTTTTTCAAATAGTTGGGACTTCCCTGGTAGGCCAGTGGTTAAGACTCTGAGGCACAGATTTGATCCCTGGCTGGGCGGAACTAAGATGGCACATGCCACAGGACATGGCCAAATAAATAAGTAATTGTTTTAGAAATTCTCGTTCCTTTGTTTTTCCATATACATTTTAGAACAGTCTTGTTTATATCTATTTAAAAAATTTGCTAGGGTTTTGATCGAAATTGTGTTAAACTTGTACTTTTTGAGAATTTTTAAAAAATTGTGTAGAGTCTTCCAGTCTTTGAATATAGGTGTGTCTCTGTTTATTTAGATCTTTGATTTCTTTTATCAGTGTTTCAGTGTACAAGTCCTGTATGTGTTTTGTTAGATTTGCACTTAAGTAATTTTTTTAAGTTATCATTAAATGATGGCTCTAGTTCATGGGGTCGCTAAGAGTCCAACACGACTGAGCGACTTCACTTTCGCTTTTCACTTTCATGCACCGGAGAAGGAAATGGCAACCCACTCCAGTGTGTTCTTGCCTGGAGAATCCCAGGGGCGGGGGAGCCTGGTGGGCTGCCGACTATGGGGTTGCACAGAGTCGGACACGACTGAAGTGACTTAGCAGCAGCAGCAAGTGATAATTTGAATTTTAGTATTTACTTGTTCATTGCTAGTACATAGAAATATGAGTGATTTTTGTATGTTTAACTTATATCCTGTGGCCTTACTGAACTCATTTATTTTGCCTAAATAAATCCCAACCTAAAACTTTGGATTTTCTACATAGATAGTCATGTCTACACAGGGGCAGTTCTGTCTGTCTTCCTTTCCAGTGCATGTTCATTTTATTGCCCCTTGCTGCATGGCTGGGACTCTCGCACTGAGTGGAGCAAGAGCAGTCAGAGCAGGCACTCCTGCCGTGTCCTCAGTCCCAAGGGACAGGCGTTCAGTCATCGTCTTGTGCTCTTTCCTCTAAGTTTTATTTAATTTTAGACAGTGCTGGGTCTTTGTTGCTGTGTGTGGACTGGAGAATCCCAGGGACAGGGGAGCCTGGTGGGCCGTCCATGGGGTCACACAGAGTCGGACACGACTGAAGCGACTTAGCAGCATCAGCAGTGGACTTTCTCTAGTTGCAGTGAGCAGAGGCTACACTCTTGTTGTGGTATGCAGGCTTAGTTGCCCTGTGGCATGTGGTATCTTCCCAGGCCAGGGATCAAACCCGAGTTCCCTGCATTGGCAGGCAGATTCTTAACCACTGGACCACTGGGGAAGTCCTCAGTCTTCTTTTTAAAGAACCTCTGGGTTACAAAGTGCAAATAGAGACACTGGCATTAAGAAAATGGATTTTCCTATGAATTTGAGCCAACTTCCTGCTACCTACAAAGATTCAAAGCCAGTCCTGATGATCTTTTGTGTGAGTTGGTCAGCCATCACCTTCATTATCTCAGAATTCAGCCACTGGAACCACAGTTCCCAGATCAAACCTCTCAAACCACTCGTAGCTTTGTGTGTGTGTTTGTACAACTTGCCACGGTTATGATTTAATAATTTTGGCATGTTAACGCTTTGTAGATTTAAAACGTACAGTATACATAGCCTGTTAGGTGGATACATTTATGTATTGTAATATGATTGCCATGGAAGCGGTATTTACCAAGTTACAGCATTATAGAGCAGTGTTACTGTCTATAGTCACTTATCTGGGCATTAAGTCTCTATGGCTTATTTACTGTTTGTTTCTGTTAGTACCCTTAAATACCACCAGTCTTATCCTCCCTCCTCCTATCTCCTAGTGACCGTCATTTTACTCCCTGATTGTTTATATATATATTTAGGAGATATATATAAAGGAGCTTCCCTGGTGGCTCAGACAGCAAAAATTTGCCTGCAGTGTAGGAAACCTAGGTTTTACCCCTGGGTCAGGAAGATCCCCTGGAGAAAGGTGTGTGTGTTACACTTTTTTTCAGCTTGCAGTTTTTTACCTCTGGTTTCTAAATCAGCAACTTATAGTAAATCCTGGGGCCTATCACATGGAACTGCTTTGTGATTATTGTTACTTTGGAGTGTCTTAGTTTGCTTATCTATGCTAACTTCCCTTCTGACCTCAAATAATCTCTTAAAAAGCTGATTTTCTTTGTATCAGCTGGAAACTTGGAAATGGTTCTCAAGCAGAGGGGATTGAGGACTTGATAGGCAGTTGAAAATCAGTGACTTTCACCTGGATTATAAGAGCACACACAGCCTCTGACTTGTACTTAGAGATATTCTTTTCTGCACTACTCAGTCACCATTAAAAAAAAAGTTCAACACAGAGTTATATTCAATATAATTTATAACCTAATATGGAAAAAAAATTGAAAAAGAATGTGTCTTTGTGTGTAACAGAATTACTTTGCATATGCCTGAAATGAATACAACATTGTAAATCAACTATATTTTGATTTTTTTTTTAAAGGAGGTGGGGGACAGGATTGTGGAAACCTGAGGAAAAAATTTGTCAATTGCTTATTTATCATCATAACACGGGAGTCTGTAAAATAAAAAGTGAGAGTATGCTTTACATAGTATATGGTTACTTCTGTCATTAGCCCCAGAATCATACCCCTCCCCATGAACAAAAAAACCCACCTCAATCCCCAGAGGTCGCCATTTTAATAGTTTGGTATTTATACTTCAGCATTCTATAATGCTTATGTTCTCTTCTTTTCCTTTATATTTTGGTGTGTGTGTGTATTCTGTGCAAAGATGTTAATTAACAAAAAGAATCATATTGTATCTGTTATCCTACTTGACTTATCAATAGTTGAGAGTGTATGTTGAAATGTTAGTTATTTTGTGTTGTCTGGTTATGTAATTTGTCACATTCTCTTCAAAGTTTCTGCTGATTTTGCCTAGTATACATATATGTACTAGAAACGAAGACAGAATTGTCCGTTGGATTTAGCAACATGTAGGTCATTGGTGACCTTGACTAGCAATTTTAGTGGAGTAGTAAGGGTGAAGCCTAATTGGAGAATTCAAAAAAAGATGGAAAAAGAGTTGGGGACTGATTAACACCAAACTCTTTTAAGGAATTTTACTCAGAGTGAAGAAACAGAGTGGAAGCCAACCTGGGAAATGGGCTTTGGAACAGAGCAGATGCCTGTGCTGACAGGAATGGTTCATGCAGATCAGGGAAGTGGACTGTGTACAGGAGAGGCAGGGATCACTGCAGAGATATTCCGGATGGGAGGGAAGCTCCCAGGTGTGGGAATTGGCTTTGGATAGAAGCACAGATAGTTTCCTTACAGGCACAGGAAGGGATAACAGTAAATGGGTGTAGATGCTGGCAGGTGGGCAGACATGGAAAACCCCTTCTGAGTAAGTAAGAGGTGTAGAGGGCTGTGTAGGAAGAGAGGGAGGGGTGAAACAGCCATCTTGGAGGAGCAATAGATCAAGAAAATGTAGGATGGTTGCTGGCATCATTAAGGAGGCTTGGACCCTTCAAAATGGCTTGTGCTTTCCTCTTGCCACTTCGATGTGCTTGATGCTGGTTGTAGTTTTGCCGGGACGGTGCAACATGAATGACATGGGACAGGGGATTGAGGGAGTGGTCACACTGCTTGACCCTGGAGTTTCAGTTAGAGGGGAAGGGAAGAGAGTGCATCAAGAGAGTGAGGGACTGTGCAGAGGGAAGAGGATCAAAGGCTTGGATGAGTCTTACGGGGATGATTGTTAGAGTTGGGTAAAATGTGAGCTGGAAAGACGGGCAGAAAGAGGACTGCTTGAAAGTGAAATTATGGAGGGGCTGCAGTTATTAGAAGTGAAAAGGTCTGTATAACCATGAGGTGAGTGGCTGAGGAGAAACAAGGTGGCAGATAAGATAATGAATGGGAAGAGAGAAACGCAAAGAATGGAGATGTCAGCATGGTACTGAAATCAGCAAGGGTAATGCTAGAGAAAATGACTTGAGCTAGAAGTAAAACTGGTATGACGTGATTTAGGAGTAGTAAACGACAGCAACGGTGAGAGTAATGAGTGACAGTGGTCTGTCTTGAGATTCGCTGCTGCATCTTTTCAGGGAAAAAGGAAAAGGCGTGGAATGTTTTAGAATTGGCAGTGAGGAGAAAGGGCAATGCCTGCCATGTGTGCAGGCCTGAAGATGGTGGGAACTGAGGGGAGGTCAGAAGGAGAAAACAAGCTTCTTTGAGAGAGCTATGGGGGAACAGTGTGCTCAGGCAGAGTGAACAGAGACAGGAACTATCTGAGAAGACCTGGAGGATGTAGGCTGGTTGTGCCAAGCTTTCCATTTCCAGAGGAAATAGAAAGTACAGTGGCTTTAGGAGTTGAAAAAGGGTGAAATTTGGGGGCAGAATCCATCATATACAGAGACTTACGGGAATTAGAGTACAAGGGAGGTGGAGGTAGTGGCCCAGAGTCTGTGACTTCTTACAGTGACTCATTTAATTAGGGATAAAGGGGGTAATTCCATGAATCAAGGCAAGTTGGAAGTGGTCAAACAGGAGATGGCAAGAGTGAACGTCAACATTCTGGGAATCAGTGAACTAAAATGGACTGGAATGGGTGAATTTAACTCAGATGACCATTATATCTACTACTGTGGGCAGGAATCCCTTAGAAGAAATGGAGTAGCCATCATGGTCAACAAGAGTCCGAAATGCAGTACTTAGATGCAATCTTAAAAATGGCAGAATGATCTCTGTTCCTTTCCAAGGCAAACCATTCAGTATCGCCGTAATCCAAGCCTATGCCCCAACCAGTAACGCTGAAGAAGCTGAAGTTGAACGGTTCTGTGAAGACCTACAAGACCTTTTAGAACACCCAAAAAAGATGTCCTTTTCACTATAGGGGACTGGAATGCAAAAGTAGGAAGTCAAGAAACACCTGGGGTAACAGGCAAATTTGGCCTTGGAATACGGAATGAAGCAGGGCAAAGGCTAGTAGAGTTTTGCCAGGAGAACGCACTGGTCATAGCAAATACCCTCTTCTAACAACACACAAGAAGACTCTACACATGGACATCACCAGATGGTCAACCCTGAAATCAGATTGATTATATTCTTTGCAGCCAAAGATGGAGAAGCCCTATACAGTCAGCAAAAACAAGACCAGGAGCTGACTATGGCTCAGACCGTGAACTCCTTATTGTCAAATTCAGACTTAAAGTAAGTAGGGAAACCACTAGGCTATTCAGGTATGACCTAAGTCAAATCCCTTATGATTATGCAGTGGAAGTGAGAAATAGATTTAAGGGCCTTGATCTGATAGATAGAGTGCCTGATGAACTATGGACTGAGGTTCGTGACATTGTACAGGAGACAGGGATCAAGACCATCCCCATGGAAAAGAAATGCAAAAAAGCAAAATGGCTGTCTGGGGAGGCCTTACAAAGAGCTGTGAAAAGAAGAGAGGCGAAAAGCAAAGGAGAAAAGGAAAGATATAAGCATCTGAACGCAGAGTTCCAAAGAATAGCAAGGAGAGATAAGAAAACCTTCCTCACGATCAGTGCAAACAAATAGAGGATAACAACAGAATGGGAAAGACTAGAGATCTCTTCAAGAAAATTAGAGATACTAGGGAACATTTCATGCAAAGATGGGCTCGATAAAGGACAGAAATGATATAGACCTAACAGAAGCAGAAGATATTAAGAAGAGGTGGCAAGAATACACAGAAAAACTGTACAAAAAAGATCTTCATGACCAAGATAATCACGATGTTGTGATCGCTCATCTAGAGCCAGACATCCTGGAATGTGAAGTCAAGTGGGCCTTAGAAAGCATCACTACAAACAAAGCTAGTGGAGGTGATGGAATTCCAGTTGAGCTATTTCAAATCCTGAAAGATGATGCTGTGAAAGTGCTGCACTCAATATGCCAGCAAATTTGGAAAACTCAGCAGTGGCCACAGGACTGGAAAAGGTCAGTTTTCATTCCAATCCCAAAGAAAGGCAATGCCAAAGAATGCTCAAACTACCGCACAATTGCACTCATCTCACATGCTAGTAAAGTAATGCTCAAAATTCTCCAAGCCAGGCTTCAGCAATACGTGAACCGTGAACTTCCTGATGTTCAAGCTGGTTTTAGAAAAGGCAGAGGAACCAGAGATCAAATTGCCAACATCCGCTGGATCATGGAAAAAGCAAGAGAGTTCCAGAAAAACATCTATTTCTGCTTTATTGACTATGCCAAAGCCTTTGACTGTGTGGATCACAATAAACTGTGGAAAATTCTGAAAGAGATGGGAATACCAGACCACCTGACCTGCCTCTTGAGAAACCTATATGCAGGTCAGGAAGCAACAGTTAGAACTGGACATGGAACAACAGACTGGTTCCAAATAGGAAAAGGAGTACGTCAAGGCTGTATATTGTCACCCTGCTTATTTAACTTATATGCAGAGTACATCATGAGAAACGCTGGGCTGGAAGAAGCACAAGCTGGAATCAAGATTGCCGGGAGAAATATCAATAACCTCAGATATGCAGATGACACCACCCTTATGGCAGAAAGTGAAGAGGAACTAAAAAGCCTCTTGATGAAAGTGAAAGAAGAGAGTGAAAAAGTTGGCTTAAAGCTCAACATTCAGAAAATGAAGATCATGGCATCTGGTCCCATCACTTAATGGGAAATAGATGGGGAAACAGTGGGAACAATGTCAGACTTTATTTTGGGGGGCTCCAAAATCACTGCAGATGGTGATTGCAGCCATGAAATTAAAAGACACTTACTCCTTGGAAGGAAAATTATGACCAGCCTAGACAGCATACTAAAGAGCAGAGACATTACTTAGCCAACAAAGGTCCATCTAGTCAAGGCTATGGTTTTTCCAATAGTCATGTATGGATGTGAGAGTTGGAATGTGAAGAAGGCTGAGCACTGAAGAATTGATGCATTTGAACTGTGGTGTTGGAGAAGACTCTTGAGAGTCCCTTGGACTGCAAGAAGATCCAGCCAGTCCATTCTAAAGGAGATCAGTCCTGCGTGCTCATTGGAAGGACTGATGCTGAAAGTGAAACTCCAATACTTTGGCCACCTCATGCGAAGTGTTGACTCATTGGAAAAGACTTTGATGCTGGGAGGGACTGGGGGCAGGAGGAGAAGGGGACGACAGAGGATGAGATGGCTAGATGGCATCACTGACTCGATGGACATGAGTTAAGTAAATTCTGGGAGTTGGCTGATGGACAAGGAGGCCTGGCGTGCTGCGATTCATGGGGTCGCAAAGAGTCGGACATGACTGAGCGACTGAACTGAAAGGGGATAATGAGATTAGTTCTGGTGAACTCAAGGCAGATGGTGGTGGCAAGCCTGTGAATGTCTTGGGTACAAGGGATGGGTGTCTGAGGCTTCCTCCCTCTTGGTACTTGCCTTTGGAGGTTAGGAAGTCTAGGAAAACTGGATCTTGACTCTGAGCAAGCTGACCCCTACTTGACCTCTATGGATGGTGGGGAGAAGGCCTTGAGGCAAGGGCTAGGGATGAGGGTCGGCGAGGAAGTGGGGACAAGGTCCCAGTCCTGATGCTCGGGATTTCCTCTCTACCCCTTCCCAGGAAGGGAGCCTCTCTTCATAGTGGCAGGTCCCCCTCTTTATTAATACTTCTTTTGAAAATTGCTTATTACTATCCTTTGCCCACTATCCTCGGAGAAGGCAATGGCAACCCACTCCAGTACTCTTGCCTGGAAAATCCCATGGACAGAGGAGCCTGGAAGGCTGCAGTTCATGGGGTCACTAAGAGTCGGATACGACTGAGTGACTTCACTTTCACTTTTCACTTTCATGCATTGGAGAAGGAAATGGCAACCCACTCCATTGTTCTTGCCTGGAGACTCCCAGGGACGGGGGAGCCCGGAGGGCTGCTGTCTATGGGGTCACACAGAGTCGGACACAACTGAAGCAACTTAGCAGTAGCAGCCCATTATTCTACTAGGCTGATTTTCAGTACTGTTTTTAAAGAAGCCTTGGTATGTTTCTTCATTTCTTCAAATCTTTAAAAAATATATCTGTTACAGTTGACCCTTGGACAACATGAGTTTGAGTTGCACTGGTCCACGTAAACGCAGATTGTTTTGAATAGTAGAGGCTGCAGTACTCTGTGTCCTGAGTTGGTTGAATTTGCAGGTGTAGACCCTCAAATACAGAGGCACCACATATATAGAGAAACCACATATACAGAGGGCCGACTACAGCTGCCTGGAGGGTTGGTTCCCCTGTGCCCCAACCCCCTCATTGTTCAAGGGTCAGCTGCAGTAAATTTTTACAGGTTTCTTCTTATATAATTCTTAATTTTATTCCTAGGTATTGAGTAGTCTTTGTTACTGTTGAAATAAGATCTTTCAAAATTACTATTAATACATTTTCATTTCTGGCATAAGAGAAAGGAAGCTTTTTTCTTTATGTAATTATCTTGGACTGCAAGGAAATCTAACCAGTCCATCCTAAAGGAAATCAGTCTTGAATGTTCATTGGAAGGACTGATGTTGAAGCTGAAACTCCAATTCTTTGGCCACCTGATGCGAAGAACGGACTCATTTGAAAAGACCCTGATGCTGGGAAAGATTGAAGGCAGGAGGAGAAGGGGACAACAGAGGATGAGATGGTTGGATGGCATCACTGACTCAATGGACATGAGTTTGAGTAAACCCCGGGAGTTGGTGATGGACAGGGAGGCCTGGCGCGCTGCAGTCCATGGGGTCGCAAAGAGCTGGACACGATGGAGCAACCGAACTGAACTGAATTATCTCGTATGTGACTACTTAATTCTCTCTGTGAGTTGTGTTTTCCCTGAGTTTGCCTGTAGGTATTCTTGTTTCTCAGGCTCTGAACCTAGGCGTGTACTGTTAGAGCTATATTTGGGCAGCAGCCTGGGATACCTTGGAGAAGGAGTTGGCACCCCATTCCAGTATTCTTGGCTGGGAAATCTCATGGACAGAGGAGCCTGGCAGGCTGCAGTCTGTGGGGTCGCAAAGAGTCGAATACAACTGAGCAGCTAACACTTTCACTGGGTGGTAGCCTTGCAAGCGAACATGGCCACCACTGGTAACCTTATTTCTGTGGGACTTTTTGCTCTGAACGCCAAATCACAAATGACTTCTCGAATGCAGCTCTGTTTAGAGACCATGAACTGGCTTTACTTTCCTGAATCTGTTTGAATTTCAGGAACGTGAGGACCATCCTCGGAGAGGCCGGGAAGATCGGCCACACCGAGAACCCTCAGGACAGGAACACAAGCGAGCTCGGAACAGTGACCGAGACAGGCACCGCGGCCATTCCCACCAGAGGAGAAGCTCAGGCGAGAGGCCTGGCAGCGGGCAGCCTCAGGGACGTGATCGAGAGGCACAGAACCTGCAGGCTCAGGAAGCCGAGCGGGAGTTCCACAACACCCGGCGCCGCGAGCACCGCCAGAAGAACGACGCCAACGCTGGCAGTAACGCGTCTCAGGACACGCAGCCTCGGCCTGGACCTGGAGGCAACAGCAAGGACAAAGAGGTGCCTGTTAAAGAGAAGCCAAGCTTCGAACTTTCTGGGGCACTTCTTGAGGACACTAATACTTTCCGAGGTGTAGTTATTAAATACAGCGAGCCCCCGGAAGCACGTATCCCCAAAAAACGGTGGCGTCTCTACCCCTTTAAAAATGATGAAGTGCTTCCAGTGATGTACATCCACCGGCAGAGCGCTTACCTCCTGGGCCGGCACCGCCGCATCGCAGACATCCCCATCGATCACCCCTCCTGTTCCAAGCAGCACGCCGTCTTTCAGTACCGGTAAGTGTCCATCTGTGGAGGAAACCAAGGTGCCAGCAGAAGCCCGACGTCTCGGCTGGTTAGGATTACTGAGATCTGTGTATGTGTGTGTGCACAAGAAGCCCATAGCCCTCATAGCTAATAGTATTTCTTTTTTTAATTTTTATTTTTTTGGCTGAACCTCCATGGTTTATGGGATTTTAGTTCCCCATCCCAGGATCGAACCCAAGCCCTTGTCAGTGAGAGCGTGGAGTCCTAACCCCTGGACCGTCAGGGAATTCCTTCTAATTTAAGGAGTATTATTCCTTTAATGTATAATCACTTTATATAAATAATTGCCAACACTTGTGTAAGAGGGTGGATGTTGGTGTCCGAAATCCAGATTTTGAGTCCTGCCAGTGCCACTTACCTGGGGCCAGCCGCTCTTCTGGGCCACAGTTTCTATGTCCCTCGCAGGGCTGTTATGATAGGTAAATGGAAGTAGAGCCGAGAATGAAAATAAAGCTGAGAATGCCTGGCATATGTTAGCCGAATCTGTATCTTGGCAGTTTCTGTAGTACATCTGTTATTGTTGGATGCTCACAACAATCCTGTGGGGGGCAAGGACTAGTCTTAATACCCCATTTAACAGATGAGCCCATGAAGCTCAGCAAAGCCAGGTGGCCTGCCTAATAAATTATCACTGAGGTAGCATGCTGGCTCAAATTGGTTTTGAGTTGAATAATTTTGATCATCTTATCTGTTCCCTTGACTCCAAAGTCCAAATATACTGGTTTATTCCTGTTGGAACAGAAGCTAAAATATGTTGAAATATAGGTAAAAGAAGCATTATGTTTATTATTAACAATACAAAAAATGTCAAATTTTTAAAAATACCAAAAAAAAAAAAAAGTATTTCTTAACCATGGCAAGAGGCCTTGGATTCTGCATTTAAGCTATGATCTACCATGAACCCCTCTTTCCCAGTGACCAATTCTCACTGATTTAACTTGCTTCCAATTTCGAAATCCATAACTGTGCCTTCCCATTGATTTCTACAGTTTGTAGCGGAACTGAGTCTAAACCAGGTATTTACATGGTCCAGACTGTTAGCACAGAGCGGGAGGCTCTGGGGCTGGATTCCGCTCACAGCTTTCTCTCCTTTGCCTCCGCTAGGCTTGTGGAGCACACCCGCGCTGATGGGACAGTTGGCCGCAGGGTGAAGCCCTACATCATTGACCTTGGCTCAGGCAACGGAACATTCCTGAACAACAAGCGAATTGAGCCACAGAGATACTATGAACTGAAGGAAAAGGATGTCCTTAAGTTTGGGTTCAGCAGTAGAGAGTATGTTCTGCTCCACGAGTCCTCTGACACCTCTGAAGTAGACAGGAAAGAAGACGAGGATGACGAGGAAGAGGAGGAGGTGTCTGACAGCTAGCAAACTGAAAACAGCCCAGGCTCTTGAGAGACCTTTTCTTCGTGCGAAGGCTTTGGGACTGACTCACGGGGCACCACTGTGCTCTCTGTAATGCCTCTTACTGCCTTAAGTCTTTCTTCTGTTGCTGACCAGCTTATGTTTCAGTGTGAAAAAAATGACTCATGTTTGGTTGAACTTCTTTCTGTGACACGTTGGCCACATGCCTGTGGGCATTTATTTTCCGAACGGTCTCACCGACACATCGTGTTTTAGTAGAAGCATCATGGTTTGAGTTGGTGCTTTCAGAACTGCTGCCTAGGAAACTATCAACCCTTGGTTAACGGGGAATTGTGGCTTGTTTTCTTTGTACAGTTACCCTATTTATATAGTTGTTAAGCTTTGTGGACCGGGTTTGTTTTTATCTCAGGGGCAAGCCCCTGAACAGAGAATCTTACTAAGCTTTGGTTATCACCAAAATAGCCTCCAGAATATACCAAAGCTTTGACCTGGTTGAGCTCTTGAGTCATAGAAATTGATTTTGCACTTGGTTGGTTTGGGTGGGTGGGTGGGTGGGATGTACCACATGACCTCATTACTGACTGTTGGACTCAGACAGATGCTCTGTGGAGCCTGCTTCAGCTCACGACTGCACAGGACCATGGCTGCTGCCAGCGGGTGCTGACTGCGTGTCACAGGAGGCCGGAATGGGTCGTGGATCTGTTTCCTGGGAGAGAACTCTGATTTCTCCACGGAACAGGAACAGTTTCGATCGTCGCAGCTGTTCTGCAACTTCACATTTTTATTTAGAGGTTATCCCCATTCTTTCTTCCTTGAGAGAAACAGTCATTTATGTAGCAGGGTCTTTGTTTTATCCTAACAACATATACATGTCAAAAGACGGTTGTGTGGTTTACATGTTTCATCTTTTTAAAACAACATTCAGAGAGGTTGCATTTACCTTCCCAAGGCTGGAAAGTATGGGAATTGCCCAATTTTCTAATTTTCCACCAGAGGACTTTGTGTAAGTAGAAAAGTACAACTGCTTACATCTGTTGTGTGTATGTATATATGTACATATTTAAAACATTGTGTGTGAAAGAGCCGCATACTGATTTTCCTATGAGAATGTTTTGTGACGTAAATGTAATACAATATTATAGGCAAAGGCCTCCCTGCGTTTGAGGAGCAGGTTTTCATTTATATGTATTTTTGGAATAAAAAAATAATAAAATTTGTAAATATAGCCCCCTTTCAAAATGTACTTCTTTGCTAGCACAGAAGACCTTGTGTATATTTTGGTGCTAAGGAAATCTTTGAATCAGTATTGTGGGAGTAGAAGTCGACAGTTGTGGAGGGTGTCAAGGGAATGGGAGTGATAGGGCCCACACCTGCCCTGGAATCCAGATCTTCACATCTCGGCAACTTGAGTGGTGGTCCTGATGAAGCAGCAGTGCTTTCTGAGTTGGCAGTGGAGGAGTTTTTCTTCCCAGAAGAGTCAGAGTTGGGGCAGGTTATCCGTCGTGGGCCTCATACCAGTTGACACCTGTCCCTGCTTCCTCACCCTCAGGTGGTGATGGGGGTGTGAGATGGGAAGGAGAGATGATGCAAGTCAGTGCTGCTGCTAGCTGGTCCCCTTGGGTGGAAACTAATGATATTATTGGGCTTCTCAGATGGCTCAGTGGTAAAAGAATCCACCTGCCAATGCAGGAAACTCGGATTCCATCGCTGGGTTGGGAAGATCACCTGTAGAAGGACATGGCAACCCACTCAAGTATTCTTGCCTAGAAAATCCCATGGACAGAGGAGCCTGGGGGCTATAGGGTCCATGAGGTTGCAAAAGAAAGGGTCAGGACACAAGTGACTTAGTGACTAGACAACATTAACAGCTGATCTTGCTTACCATTGTATTTCCATTGAGGTCTCATACCTGTATGTACTCAACATGAAATGTTGACTAGTACCTAGTGTGGGGAGAAGCAGCTGACTAATTTCATTCAAAAGAAATGAAAAGATCCCCTCTGGGGACTTCCCTGGCAGTCCAGTGGTTAGGACTCTCCTGTCCACTATAGGGAGTATGTGTTCTATCCCTGGTGGGGGAACTAAGATCCCGCATTGTTGTTCAATCACCAAGTCGTGTCCAATTATTTGCAACCCCATGGACTGCAGCATTGCAGGCCTCCCTGTCCCTCAACATCTCCCGGAGTTTGCCCAAGTTCATGCCCATTGAATTGGTGATGCCGTCCAATCACTTCATCCTGTCTCCCTCTTTTTCTGCCTTCAGTCTTTCTCAGCATCAGGGTCTTTTCCAGTGAGTCAGCTTTTCACATCAGGTGGACAAAGTATTGGAGCTTCAGCCTCCGCCATCAGTCCCTCCAATTAATATTCAGGATTGACTTTCTTTCGGATTGACTGGTTTGATCTTGTAGCCCAAGGAACTCTCAAGAGTCTTCTCCAGCACCACAGTTCAAAAGCATCAATTCTTTGGCACTCTGCCTTCTTTATGGTCCAACTTTCACATCTGTACATGACTGTGTACTAAAAGACCATAGCCTTGACTATATGGACCTTTGTCAGCAAAGTGATGTCTTTGCTTTTTAAATATGCTGTCTAGCTTTGTCATAACTTTTCTTCCAAGAAGCAATCATCTTCTAATTTCATGGCTGCATTCACCATCGGCAGTGATTTTAGAACTCAAGAAAATAAAATCCGTCACTGCTTCCACCTTTCTCCCTTTTAATTGCCATGAAGTCATGGGATTGAATGCTGTGATCTTAGTTTTTTTTAATATTGAGTTTTAAGCCCGCTTTTTCACTCTTCTCTTTCACCCTCATCAAGAGCCTCTTTAGTTCCTCTTCGCTTTCTGCCATTAAAGTGTATCTGCATATCTGAGGTTGTTGATATTTCTCCCAGAAACCTTGATTCTAGCTTGTAACTCATCCAGCCTTGCATTTTGCATGACACACTCTGCATATAAGTTAAATAAACAGGGTGACAAATAAACCTTGTCCTTCTTTCTCAATTTTGAAACAGTCGGTTGTTCCATATAAGGTTCTAACTGTTGCTTCTTGACCTGCATACAGGTTTTTCAGGAGACAGGTAAGATGATCTGGTATTCTCATCTCTTTAAGAGTTTTCCACAGTTTGTTATGATCCACACAGTCAAAGACGTTAGTGTAGTCAATGAAACAGATGTTTTTCTGGAATTCCCTTGCTTTCTGTATGATCCAGTGAATGTTGGCAATTTGATCTCTGGTTTCTCTGCCTTTTCTAAACCCAGCTTGGACGTCTAGAAGTTCTCGGTTCACATACTGCTAAAACCTAGCTTGAAGGATTTTGAGCATCACCTTACTAGAGTGGGAAGGAAGCGCAACCGTCCAGTAGTTTGAACATTCTTTAGTACTGCCCTTCTTGGGAATTGGGATGAAGATTGACCTTTTCCTGTGGCCACTGCAATCTCCAAATTTCCAGTCCAAATTTGTTGACATTGAGTGCAGCACTTTAACAGAATCATCTTTGAGGATTTTAAATAGCTCTGCTGGAATTTCATTGCCTCCATTAACTTTATTGGCAACAGTACTTCCTAAGGCCCACTTGACTTCACACTCCTGGATGTCTGACTCTAGGTGAGTGACCACACTACTGTGGTTATCAGGGTCATTAAGATCTTTTTTGTACAGTTCCTCTGTGTATTTTGCTATCGCTTCTTGATCTCTTCTGCTTCTGTTAGATTTTCACCGTTTCTGTCCTTTATTGTGCCCATCCTTGCATGAAATCTAGAGATCTCCAAGAAAATTGGAGATCTCAAAGCAACATTTCATGCAAAGATGGGCACAATAAAGATGTCACATGCCTTGGGGCAAAAACTAAAAAAAAAAAAAAAAAGATCCCCTTTGAAGAGTGAATACTTAAGGGTTAATTGGGTAGAAGCTTACCTGAGGGAAGAGACAATGTAAGAGCAATTAGCATCCTCACCCAAAGTGCTCTAATTTGGCCGTGGAGGTGCACAGTATATACGTGCATGTCTAAAAGGTTACTTTGGATGAGTTTTTCTCTTGATCCAGACGAATGGTTTTCTCTTCCCGGAATGAGGTACTTACCTGGCATCTCATGCCAGGGCCTCCTTGTTTAGTTTGTGCAGCTGCTCCTGCTTCCTGGCAGCTTTCGGCTTGACTTCATGCACCATCCTGGTGGACACTGATAGATGACCACTTTGCCTATGTTTTTCAATTAGAGGTGCCAATTGTATAGTTAACTTTTGCTTCCTGGATTAAGAGATTTTTTCATGCTAAGTGTATGGGATGGTGTTTCCCACCCACACTCACATTTTTTTGAGAGTCAAAGACAAAAACTACTCATCTCTGAGGCCAGCCCAGGTATCACCAAGTAGACTTCTCACCTGAAGTTGATGAGTTAATCCTAAAGGGTTCTTTAAAAAAAGAAAAAAAACACACAACTTGGTTTTGGCTGGGTCTTAGGTTTGGCACATGGGTTTTCATTGCAGTGCCAGGCTTCTAGTGTGAGCTCAGTAACTGAGGTGTAGCATTGTGGGATCTTAGTTCCCCGACCAGGGATGGAACCCGTCACCCCTGCATTGGAGGATGGGCCACCAGGGAGGTCCCAATTCTGAAGCTTTTGTCTTGAATTAATTCATTGCTTAGAAACCCATGTTCATTTTAGCTATTTACAGTTGCTTTACTTCCCACCCTTTCTCCACCCTGGCTGACTTGTCTGCAAGTCACAGCTGTCAAAATCGAGCCATCTGCAGAACAGCTCTGTGCTCTGAGCCCCTCCCTCAAGTCCTCTGTGGTCCATAGTTCTGTCGAGGTATGGGACAGAATCTTCAGATTTCCCCCATAGGCCTCCTTCCAGTCATCTTCTAGTTTCCTCTTTCTGACACTGATAAAGGATAGCTCATTAAGTGTAACCAGTGATGTAACTTTTTTCCCCCACCCTGCAGCACAGCATGGGGGACCTTAGTTCCCTGACCGGAGATAGAACCTGTGCCCTCTACACTGGAAGGGCAGAGTCCTAACCACTGGACTGCCAGGGAATTCTCTTATTGTATTTTTAAATACTCTTTTACTTATTTAAAAGTTGAAAAGTATTTAAATTTTAAATACTCTGATTGTATCCTGATAAGGGAAAGCAGAGTAATCAATTCAGATAACTGGGAAAATTTTTTTTAACTTTTTACATTATTTTGGAGTATAGATGATTAACAATGTTGTGATCATTTCAGGTGTACAGCAAAGTGATTCAATGACACATATGCGTGCATCTAAAAAGTTAAAAAAATTTTTTTGTATTATTGTATTGAGGTGCCACATTATAGCTTGGTTTTTAAAGGCTTAGAAGTTATATATATGTTCTTATATATAATTATGATTTTATANAATTACTTTAAATATCAACTGGACTAAATCCTCTGATCATAGGGTGGCGGATTGGGAAAGAAAACAAGGCCTTTTCTTTTTAATTAATTAATTATTTTTAATTGGAGGCTAATTACTTTACAGTATTGCAGTGGGTTTTGCCATATGTTGACATGAATCAGCCATGGGTGTACGTGTGTCCCCCATCCTGAACCCCCCTCCCACCTCCCTCTGCATCCCATCCCTCAGGGTCATCCCAGCGCACCAGCCCTGAGCACCCTGTCTCATGTATCGAACCTGGACTGGCGATCTGTTTCACATATGATAATATACATGTTTCAATGCTCTTTTCTCAAATCATCCCACCCTCGCCTTCTCCCACAGAGTCCAAAAGTCTGTTCTTTACATCTGTGTCTCTTTTGCTGTCTCACATATAGGGTCATCATTACCATCTTTCTAAATTCCATATATTTGCATTAATATACTGTATTGGTGCTTTTCTTTCTGACTTACTTCACTCTCTATAATAGGCTCCAGTTTCATCCACCTCATTAAAACTGATTCAAATGTATTCTTTTTAATGGCTGAGTAATACTCCATTGTGTATATGTACCACAGCTTTCTTATCCGTTCATCTGCTGATGGACATCTAGATTGCTTCCATGTCCTGGCTATTATAAACAGTGCTGTGATGAACATTGGGGTACACGTGTCTCTTTCAGTTCTGGTTTCCTTGGTGTGTATGCCCAGCAGAGGGATTGCTGGGTCATATGGCAGTTCAATTTCCAGTTTTTTAAGGAATCTCCACCCTGTTCTCCATAGTGGCCATACTAGTTTGCATTCCCACCAACAGTGTAAGAGGGTTCCCTTTTCTCCACACCCTCTCCAGCATTTATTGATTATAGACTTTTGGATTGCAGCCATTCTGACTGATGTGAGATGGTACCTATTTGTGGTTTTGATGTGCATTTCTCTGATAATGAGTGATGTTGAGCATCTTTTCATGTGTTTGTTAGCCATCTGTATGTCTTCTTTGGAGAAATGTCTGTTTAGTTCTTTGGCCCATTTTTTGATTGGGTCATTTATTTTTCTGGAATTGAACTGTAGGAGCTGCTTGTATATTTTTGAGACTAATTCTTTGTCAGTTGCTTCGTTTGCTATTATTTTCTCCCATTCTGAAGGCTGTCTTTTCACCTTGCTTATAGTTTCCTTCGTTGTGTAAAAGCTTTTAAATTTAATTTGGTCCCATTTGTTTATTTTTGCTTTTGTTTCCATTACTCTGGGAGGTGGGTCATAGAGGATCCTGCTGTGATTTATGTCGGAGAGTGTTTTGCCTATGTTTTCCTCTAGGAGTTTTATAGTTTCTGGTCTTACGTTTAGATCTTTAATCCATTTTGAGTTTATTTTAGTATACACACATGGTTGTATTTGTTAACACCCTTCCATTTGTGGAAATTAGTAGTTGATGAGAGGAATAAAATGATGCTACATGAATCAGAGTCTAAATGTGACATGCACATAACACGCCAGTAATGCCTACTTGTGAGAGAATGTCCTGGACCCTCAAGGTTCCTGGATGTGTGAGTTTATATCAGGTAAAAGGGCTACTTGATTTAAATCAAAGGTTTGGAGTTTAAAGCTTCATTCAGTCTCCTGGGTCAACTTTCTAGTATATTTATCAAGTGGGAGACAATTTTAAAAGACAGTTCATTTGTTTATATTACTCTAAAGTTGGGGCTTCCCTGGTGGCTGCAGTGCAGGAAATGTGGGTTTGATTCCTGGACGTGGAAAATCCCATGGAGAAGGCAATGGCTACCCACTACAGTATTCTTGTCTGGAGAACTGCATGCATAGAGGAGCCTGGTGGGCTAGTCTCTGGGGTCACAAAGAGTTGGACACTACTAAGTGACGTCAGAGGATGGGATGGCTGGATGGCATCACCAACTCGATGGATGTGAGGTTGAGTGAACTCCGGGAGTTGGTGATGGACAGGGAGGCCTGGCGTGCTGCGATTCATGGGGTCTCAAAGAGTCAGACACGACTCAGCAACTGAACTGAAGTGACTAACACTTTCACACTTATACACTAAAGTTAAAGTGAATTAATCCAATCAACGATTGTATAAAATTACTATGCTAGTAATTGGTATACAGCTGTGTTAGAAATGGAGCAGTAATTTTGGGGTGCCTTGCACCTTGTACAATAGATGGTATTTGTTTTTAGTTTTTATTTGGTTGAAGTGTATTTGATTTACAATGTTAGTTTCCAGTGTACAGCACAGTGATTCAGCTGTGAGTGAGTGAAGTCCCCCAGTCGTGTCCGACTCTGCGACCTCATGGACTGTAGCCTACCAGGCTTCTCTGTCCATGGGATTTTCCAGGCAATAGTACTGGAATGGATTGCCATTTCCTTCTCCAGGGGATCTTCCCGACCCAGGGATCGAACCCGGGTCTCCTGCATTGTTGATAGATGCTTTATCGTCTGGGCCACCAGGGAACACACACATATAAAATAGGTAACCAACAGGGACCTGCTGTATAGCACAGGGAATTATACTCCGGTATTGTGTAATAACTTATAAGGGAAAATAGCCTGAGAAGATGATATATACACATGTGTGTATATATATATTTGTGTGTGTGTTGTCGCTGTTCAGTCTCTCAGTTGTGTCCAACTCTTTGCTACCCCGTGGACTGCAGCACGCCAAGCTTCCCTGTCCTTCACAATCTCCTGCTGCTGCTGCTGCTAAGTGGATTCAGTCGTGTCCGACTCTGTGCGACCCCATAGACAGCAGCCCACCAGGCTCCCCCACCCCTGGGATTCTCCAAGCAAGAACACTGGAGTGGGTTGCCATTTCCTTCTCCAATGCATGAAAGTGAAAAGTGAAAGTGAAGTCGCTCAGTCATGTCCGACTCTTAGCGTCCCCAAGGACTGCAGCCTACTAGGCTCCTCCATCTATGGGATTCTCCAGACAAGAGTACTGGAGTGGGGTGCCGTTGCCTTCTCCATCACAATCTCCTGGAGTTTGTTCAAATTCATGTCCATTGAGCCGATGATGCCATCCAACCACCTTATCCTCTGTTGCTGCCTTCTCCTGCCTTCAATCTTTCCCAGAATCAGGGTCTTTTCCAATGAGCTGGCTCTTTGCATGAGGTGGCCAAAGTATTGAAGCTTCAGCTTCAGCATCAGTCCCTCCAATGAATATTCAGGGTTGATTTCCTTTCAGATTGACTGGTTTGATCTCCTTGCTGTCCAAGGGACTCTCAAGATTCTTCTCCAACACCGCAGTTCGAAAGCATCAGTTCTTCGGTGCTCAGCCTCCTTTATAGTCCAGCTCTCACATCTATACATGACTACTGGAAAAACCATAGCTTTGACTAGAAGGAGCATTTAACTTGTGCACAACAAGCACATACATTAACTCATTTCATCCACATAACCTTATGAGTGGGGCTTCTATTATCATTACATTTTGCAGATGCCAAAACAGGAAAATAATTTCTAGACTTGATGTGAAGAGCTGACTCATTGGAAAATACTCTGATGGGAAAGACTGAAGGCAGGAGGCGAAGGGGGCAACAGAGGATGAGATGGTTGGATGGCATCATTGACTCAATGGACATGAGTTTGAGCAAACTCTGGGAGATAGTGAAGCCTGGCATGCTGCAGTCCATGGGGATGAAAAGTGTTGGACATGACTGAACAACACCAACAATTTCTAGACAGAGACTAACACTCAGAAATGCCTAAGGTGTTCAATGAGGCTTTGGAAGCACTTGAAGTTCAGCAGGGGAAAGAACGTGATTGAGACTTCTGGCTTCTATTAATGACTGCCAAAGAACTGATGCTTTTGAACTGTGGTGTTGGAGAAGACTCTTGAGAGTCCCTTGGACTGCAAGGTGATCCAACCAGTCCATCCTAAAGGAGATCAGTCCTGGGTATTCATTGGAAGGACTGATGTTGAAGCTGAAACTCCAATATTTTGGCCACCTGATGAGAAGAGCTGACTCATTTGAAAAGACCCTGATGCTGGGAAAGATTGAGGGCAGGAGGAGAAGGGGACGACAGAGGTCGAGACGGTTGGATGGCATCACCGACTCAATGGACATGGGTTTGGGTGGACTCTGGGAGTTGGTGATAGACAGGGAGGCCTGGCATGCTGCGATTCATGGGGTCGCAAAGAGTTGGACACGACTGAGTGACTGAACTGAACTGAAGTTATTTTTATGAATCCTCCTCCTGAAAACAGCTAAAATTTCTGAATAAGAGATAAATTTTAAAAATCTCTTGGGCTTCCCTTGTAGCCTAGCAGTTTGGAATCCGCCAGCCAACGCAGGGGACATAGGTTCAACCCCTGGTCTAGGAAGATCCAACGTACCAAGGGGCAACTCCGCCCGAGGACCTAACCACTGAGTCAGTGCTCTAGAGCCTGTGCTCTGCAGCAAGGGAAGCCGCCACAGCTACAAGCCCAGGCACTGCAAGTAGAGAGCGTGCCCTGCTCACAACTAGAGAAATCCTGTGCACAGCCACAAAGACCCAGTGCAGCCAAAACCTCAAAACACTTAAAAAATAATAAATTTTAAAGTGAATAAATAATAAAACTTTTAAAAAATGTCTTAAGGCATCCAGCAACTGACAAGTAGTTATCAAGCCCAAAGTGAAGATAATAATCCAGAGAGAAATGAAGCACAGATAGCTGGAAACCACTTTCAATATAAAGGCAAACCATCTTCCATTCTAGCATATTGAATATGCTGGATTGAATGGGACACAAATCAAAACCCAAACCTCACATACAATGAGTCTAATAGAACATCTTTCCAACAAAAAGCTTGGCACACCAAAGGGCTATATCTTTCAGAATAAAAGAGTGGGTCAGAAATTGAATCCTCCCAGGGATTTGCAGGCTGGGAGCTCAGAAAACCTCAAGTCTTGAACATGGCTTAAGATGACCCCGTACTAAATACAAAGGAAAAAAAGAAGAAAAGAAAATGACCCTGTACTATTAGTGTCTCCAGATATCTGATATAAATAAATAAATAAAATTAGTCTTTGGAGGAAGAAATATTTTATCTCCCCTCCAGTTATTTCCACATCTTATTCTGCAAAGAATTATTTTTTAAAGTATACAAGTAAAGATTATTGCCAACAGAAATAATGGACAAAATAAACTGATTGTCAAAGGCTTCAGATACTTGAACTCAAGGTAATATATATAAAATGTTCATGGTTGCTATTTTCAAAGAAATACATGACAAACTTCAAAATACCCACAGGGAACAAGAAATGGCAATGAGTGAAATGAGAGTTATTCAAAAGACCAACTAGAACCTTTTTAGAAATGAAAAATAAAATAACTAAATCCATCAATGAACTCCTGTAACAGAAGCTTCAGGGAGAATTAGTGAACTGGAAGATAGGTCAAAAGAAATTATTTATCAACTATTTATTAACACATAAATTTAACACCTTAGAGAAAATGGATCAATTCCTCAAAACCCATAAAATAGCAAAATTCACCTGATATGAAATAGATCATCTGAATAACCCTGTAACTATTTTAAAAATTAAATTTGTAATTAAAAAAATAATATCCAGGCCCAGTTGGTGATAGTTTCATTGAAATATTTTACCAATCATTACAAGAGGAATTAGCACCATTCTGTACAATCTCCAGAAATTAGAAAAGTAGGGAATACCTCTCAGCTCACTTTATAATGCCATTACTGTTTTCATTTTATAATGCCATTATTGTTTTGATATGAGAACCAGACTGGACAGTACAAAACAAAAAGCTACAGACCAATATCCCATGAACTTAGCTACTAAAATCTTCAGTAAAATATTAGCAAATTGAATCTAGCAATTCATAATAAGAATTATGCAAGATGGCCAANAGTGTACTAAGAGGCCAAGCTTTCCATAACAACATTAGACTTACAGCAATTGTGTTAGGTATGCACTATTATTACCTCCATTATACAGATGAGGAAATTGAGACAAGTGAAATTTAGCTACCTGCTCAAGGTGGCCCAGCTTCATCAATGGTAGAGGTAGGGTTTTTAAAATTTTAATTTTTTAATGAAGTATTGTTGATTCACAATGTTGTATTACTTTCCAGTGTACAGAAAAGTGATTCACATATATAGAATCTTTTTTCAGATTCTTTTCCTTTATAAGTTAGTTATTACAATATAATGAGTATAGTTTCCTGTGCTATAGAGTAGGTCCTTGTTGGTTATGTTATATATAGTAGTGCCTGTATATTAATCCTAGACTCCTAATTTATTCCTTGCCCCCTTCCCCCTTTGGTAATCGTAAATTTGTTTTCTGTGTCTGAAAACACACAGAATAATCATCTTCCAGACCTCAGCTTTGTTCCTCCTCCTCCATTTCTACCACCAGCCAGGTGTCTGTTCTGGCTCGTTTGTGCCCTTAACCACCATACACACTTGTCTCTCTAAAGGGCAATAGGGAGCCACTAAAGGTTTTTACCAAGAAGGTGACACATTTGTTTTCTAAAAACAAATCATTCTGGCACCACTTTGGATAATGGATTAAATGGAGCTAAGGATAGAAACAGGAGGCTGTTGGAATGTCTCCAAAAATGAGAGCCTGGATGAATGAGGGAGGTGGCAGACAAAAGAAAACAGATTTACGAGCTCTGCTCGAGTCAAGTCCAGAGGACTTGGTTTTGGATCGGATTAAGGGGGTGAAGAAGGGTGAGGCCGGTACAAAGGTTTCTGACTCGAGTAATTCCGCGGACACTAAAAGTCATTCACTGATGAGACTTCCGAGAAGTCTTATTTTGGACACGGTGAATCTGCAGTGCAGAAATGCGGCCGGGACCTAGAGCAGAGGCCACCCCTGGGGTCCTGCTGGCAGGGGCGCGCTGAGCCCACTGGCGGGAGCTCTGCGGGGCGCCCAGCGCGCCTCCGGAAGCCGCGCGCGCAGGCGCAGTGTGGCGGCGGGCGCCCCCTGGCGGGCCGTGGCGCGAAGGGACCGCCCCCAGCCCAGCGCTGCCGCCGCCGCCGCCCGCCTCAGCCCAACATGGCGATGCACAACAAGGCGGCGCCGCCACAGATCCCCGACACCCGGCGGGAGCTGGCGGAGCTCGTGAAGCGGAAGCAGGAGCTGGCGGTGAGGGCGGGCACCGGGGGTGCCCGGGTGGGGGCCCCCGCGCTTGCCTCCGGCTCCGGGCCCGGGCCCAGCGGCTCCGGGCCGTTCGTTACTCCTCGGGCGCAGCGCGGCGGCTGGGAGTCCGCCGGCCTGAGGACGGCTGCGCATTGCGCGGCCCGCCGGCGCCTCGGCTTCCCGGCCGGGCGGATCTGGAGCCGGGAGCCGGGGGCGGGGCGCGGAGCGGGGGAGGGGGAGGGAGGCTAGGCCGGCGGAGGCGTGGAGGGAGGCTGGCGCCCGCGGGTGGGGGCTTCCGTGTGGGAGCCCTGCAGCGGCGAGGGTCCGCGAGCTCCGCGGGCTGGAGGAGGGCGGGCGGCGCTGGGCTCTTGGAGCCATTGGGCGGCAAGCGTGCCGGCAGGGTGGAGGAGATCGGCTCCGGCTTGGCTGTGGGCTCTGGGGAGGTGGGGTAGGAGACGGATGTGGGAGGGGAGACCCACACATCCATTCTGACCTTTGGAGGATGGAGGGGCGTTAATGTCTTTGCGGGGAATAGGATTAGATCCGTTGGATGAGGCTTTTGATGGGCAGGCGTGGGATGTATTCGGAGACTTCTTAGATGACAGGTGACGGGGAGCGGACTCAGTCTAGGGAATTAGGAATTGTGACGCGCCTGGGGCCCCCTTCTCCCTGATGGCTAAGCCCTCCCTCCCCTTGCGTTTTTGGCTGGAGCGCCGGGAGGTGCATCTTACCTGAAGCTGCCCTTCCAGGTTTCCATAGCAACCGGCCGCCCAGTGCAGGCGGCCTTTCGGAGCTTGCAGGGAGGCGAGCGAGTTGGAGCTGGAAGGCTGCTCACCCTTCCCTCTCCGGTAGCGGTATCTTTTATGCGTGGGAGTGGAGACTGCTCACCTTCTTCCTCCGCGGAGTTTCTTGACAGCTGGGTTTCCACGAAGCCTCTGAGTATATGTAGACTTTTGCCTGGGTGTACATTTTTCTAGGGACAGAGTCTATTTCATTTTATTCTTAAAGGCACCCAGCAAGACAGGTCTAGACTGTCTTGTCTGAAACAGCCTGCTCCTGCCCATGTCATCCCTCTCTCCACAAGGCTGACTCGGTGTCATTGAACTTGAATTTCTAAGCCTGATACCAGGATGTCAGTTTGGTCCGACTTAATGCTTGCATGTAAAAGGCATCAACTGCTTTCTTGTCTTTCACCTCAGGAAACACTGGCAAACTTGGAGAGACAGATCTATGCTTTTGAAGGAAGCTACCTGGAAGACACGCAGATGTATGGCAACATTATTCGTGGCTGGGATCGGTATCTGACCAACCAAAAGTGAGTGACAGAGGCCTGTAGTGTTGCTTTGTGCCCTAGTAATGTTTGCATTTGGGGCTTCCCTGGTGGCTCAATGGTCAAGAACCCGCCTGCCAGAGCAGGAAATGTGGGTTCCTTCCCTGGGTCAGGAGGATTCCCTGGAGAAGGAAATGCCAACCCACTCTAGTATTCTTGCCTGGAAAATCCCATGGACAGAGGAGCCTGGTGTGCTGCAGTCCATGGGGTCTCAAAGCATCTGACACGACTTGCGACTAAACAACAACAACTATATTTGTGATTAGGACTATATATGTCCTTGGTGGTAGCTTTGGAGGGAAGCAGTAGTAAGGTGGGGTGGACAGAGGTCTGCATTTGAGCTTGGTCTCTGGTTCAACCCCTGCCTTGCTGAGTAACCCTGGACAAATCCTACACAGTAGGGGAAGTCTGGCCAATGACACAGGGTTGTGTGAGGCTTAAATGGAATACAGCAAATAACACTTTATATACCAGCATGCCTCTTGCTATTTTGTACATTTTAATCAGCCAAGAGTTCCACCCTCACAGGATTTGCCCTACCTATATGCCAACTGTGCCATGGTTTATTTAGTAATATTATTCTTAAAAATGTTCTAATTGTTTTTGGAAAATTTTCGAATCTAGAGAAAAATTGAAAGAATAGTTCATGATCTCTTCTTGATATCCTTCACCGATCACCAGTTGTTGGCTTGCTGTCACATTTGCCTTCTCTCTCTTCCCTTTCTGTACTTTATAAGCACATTGACCCCACGGACTCTAGCCTGCCAGGCTCCTCTGTCCATGGTATTCTTCAGGCAAGAATACTAGAGTAGGTAGTCATTACCTTCTCCAGGGGATCTTCCTGACCCTGGGATCGAACCTTGGTCTCCTGCATTGCAGACAGATTCTTTACTATCTGAGCCACCAGGGAAGCCCATACATCCCCATATCTATACTTAAAATTAAAAAAAAATCTTTTTGAAATAATTATAGATACATAGGCAAAAAACAATACAGAGAGGTTCCATATACCCTTCCCTCAGTCTTCTGCAGTGGCTGGCTTTTATGTAACCATTTAGTACAATGGTAAAACGAGGAAACTGACATTGGTACAATGTGTAAGTTTAGTTCTATCATTTTATCAAGTGGGTAGCTTCCTGTAACCACCACTGCAGTCAAGATATAGAACTGTTCCGTCACCACAAAGATCTCCCTCCTGCCACCCCTCTGTAGTTGTATCTCCTCTTTCTTCCATATATGTTTATATGTACTTTTTGCTAAACCATTCAAAAGTTAAAAGCAGATCTTGGACACTTCATCCCTAATTGTGTCAGCAGATACCTCCTAAGAATAAGAGCATCTTTCTTAATGTAACCACAATTATGCCTAGAAAATTAGCACTACATTAATAGTATTATCTAATATACAGTCTTTATTCATATTTCCCCTAATGCCCCCCAAAATGCATTGCTAGCTCATTTTCAACCAGGTAGTGTTTGTGCATTGCATTTTACTGTTATGTGTTTTTAGTCTCTTAATTTAGGATCTTCCCAACCTTTTCACGGAGAAGGCAATGGCACTCCATTCCAGTCCTCATGCCTGGAAAATCCCATGGATGGAGGAGCCTGGTGGCCTGTAGTCCATGGGGTCGCTAAGAGTCAAACATGACTGAACAACTTCACTTTCACTTTTCACTTTCATGCACTGGAGAAGGAAATGGCAACCCACTCCAGTGTTCTTGCCTGGAGAATCCCAGGGACGGGGGAGCCTGGTGGGCTGCTGTCTATGGGGTCGCACAGAATCAAACACGACTGAAGTGACTTAGCAGCAGCAGCAACATTTTCAGTGGTGAGCTTGTTTATGACATTATCTTGTAGAATGTACAAATTCTAGGTTTTTCTTGTTGTGACTTCATGAGGGATCCTTTAAATATTTTTGGCAAAAATGTTTAATTACTGATTGTGTACCTCTTGTTTACCTCCAAGTTGTTTTTTCTTTTTTTGACTGCCCCATGCCATATGTTGGATCTTAGTTCCCTGACCAGGGATCGAACCTGTGCTCCTGTAGTGGAAGCATGCAGTTTTAACCACTGGATCACCAGGGACGTCCTTGTTTACCTTTCTGTTATCAGACAGCTCAAAATGACAGATTGCCCCATTGTTGGTGCTGCTAAGTTTGATTCTGTAATTTCACAATTGCAAAAGTTATTTTTTTCTCTTCATAATTAACAATTAATTTCAGAGGTTATACTTTTTTAGAGGTGTGAATATGCTGCTCCCCCAATTTGTGTCACTGGGTTTAGTGTCCATTGTTGATTCTTATCTGAATCAGTTATTATAAAGGAGGCTGCAAAATGATGATTCTAATTTTACTGTTCCTTCTACATTTGTTACTAGCATTCCGAAAGCAGAGTTGTCCCTTTTTATCATCTTTCCCTTTTGTTCTTTCTCTCTCTTTTAGAATCTTTGTAGATGCGTGGACTTAAAAACAAAAGCCAAGAACCCCCCAGTGTACTGGGGTCTAGTACTGTCACTTTTTTATGCTAGAGGTTTATTTTATTATTCAGTATAAATTTATTTATTGAAATCTATACAAAGAAGTACATAAATCATGAATTTACAACCCACTGACTTTTCACACCCCAACACACCCATCATTATTGTTTTTAATGCTTGTTAGTCACTCAGTTGTGTTCAGCTCTGCAACTCTATGGACTGTCGCCCGCCAGGCTCCTCTGTCCATGGAATTCTCCAGGCAACAATACTGGAGTGGGTTGCCATTCCTTTCTCCAGGGGATCTTCCTGACCCAGGGATCGAACCCCAGTCTCCCACGTTGCAGGTAGATTCTTTACCAGCTGAGCCACCAGGAAAGCCTCATTTGTCCCAAACGTGGCCAGAGGGAGCCCCCTAGCTGATCCTTTGACATCACCCTGTGATCTGAGCACCTGGCTGTTTGCTGTCCGTTTGTGCTTTTCTTGTCCCAGGCCCGGCAGCAGTCATTTCTCTGAGGAGCCCCGGTTCTTTCTTTAAATCTTTTAAATTCAGGTTATTAAACAGAGATACTTCATAGCACTAGTCTGTGCTAGATGTTTTTAATAATAGGCAGTAAAATAAATACATATTAAATACATAAAAATGACTCTGAACCTAGAGCTAAAGTAATCCCATGTGTCACAGTGGATCACATACCATACATTGGAAAACACTGCTATGTATGTAGGCATTCAGCATGAATGTCATTTTGGTCAAGCCAAGTGGTGTGGAGGTGTTTCCGTAATGAACTTCATAATTAAAAAAAAGACTTCCTTATATTTGTCCTGGGGCGTCCTCAGCTTGAGCCATAGGAGTAGTGAGTAGCTTGGTGCTTACAATGAGTTTCTTGTGTGTGTTTTAGAAACTCCAATAGCAAAAACGATAGAAGGAACCGGAAGTTTAAGGAAGCAGAGCGGCTCTTCAGTAAATCCTCAGTTACTTCAGCAGCTGTAAGTGAGGTGGGGGTTGGGGGCAGGATCTTTCTGTGGCCCATTGTTAAGGAAGCCCTCAGTTAAATTTCTGTGAGTTTTCCGTATCCCATCTGTCTTTGAGTAGGGTGTCTCTTTCCTATCTGTGAGTGCTCTCCTGAGACCTGTAATAATTTTTTTGGTAACTCGTAGTTTTTTCTTTTAGGCAGTGAGTGCTTTGGCAGGAGTTCAGGACCAGCTCATTGAAAAGAGTAAGTTTATTTATTTATTTATTTATTTTACTTTTTCATCAATTTATATTTGAGCTACCATCACTCCTATATTTAACTTCTGTCCAGCTGTGTATCTGAAGACTGCATGTCTTTTTCTTGCCTCTTTCTGGAAGTTAGGAGCCCTTTTAGATATCCTTAATCATGTCTTTCTCTGGTGGAAGTAACTACCATGTCCTTCCTACCTTTTCAGTCACATGAAGATTGACTTTAGCTGCTCAAAGACACAGAAATGTGTTTTCACTGCTGTTAAGTCTTAGGAAATTTTTTTTTTTTAGTTGAAAATAACCCTTTTATCATGGAACATTTCAGACATATCTGATAAACCCCCATGTACCCAATTTGATCATTCTTAGGAAATTCTGATGCTATGAGGGGAATGTACCTGTGTGTTCTTAAATTTAAAATGGAGAGCAGATTGTATTTACTTTGTAGAGAAATTGTATCGTTCTGTGTACTTAAGCCATACAGGCTGACTCCTTTCTAACTTCTCGTAATGAGACTTAGAGCTGCAGGTTTGCCTTTCTGCATCAGACTCTAGGTAGACGGACTGGATGCTCTCCGTGCGGGTCGGGTCACTCTGAAGCTCACCCTGCTTTTTTGCACTGTGGCTGGGTACTTTCCCATGGCATATCTTGTTGTGGGGTCCAGTTGTTGTGTTTGCATTAGGGCAGTGGTTTGGGGAAAATGGATTTTGGTAGTTTGGGAATTAGAACTACTCAGTGGCTTCTGTTATTATCTCTGTATTCAGATTTCTGAGTTTTTAGCCTCGTCTCTAACTCATTTCCCTGAGCTTTAGTCATGCCTTTCTAGAAAATTCTAGAAAATGTCTTCTAGATATTTCCACTCAGTCAGACTCATTTTGTCTAAAACTGAGCTGTGCCGTTTTCTTCAAAGTGTGTCTGCCCAATTATTTTGTTAGAGTATTCTATTCTCCCACCTTCAAAACTTGGTAGGTGGCTTTGATTCCTTTCTACCAACGTCATCAGTTGGACTAAGTCCTTTTTTTTTTTCTGTTTACTATGACTGTCAGAATGGTTGGCTTTGCCTTTCACTCTTTTTTCCTTGGTATAGAATCTCCCTTTTCCCCCAATTTTTGTATAACATTCTGTGGTATGACCCCTGTGTTCTTGATCTTTGGTCAATGGAGGAAACAACCTTTTCTCTTAGAATTTGTACTTTTATGTCTTCATGTCTCAAGGATTTTGGAGTTTTATATTTTGGGCATTTATTTTTAAACTGTCTTGAAAATTTTCCTCAAACATGCATTGCTTTTGTTTCCTTTGGCTTCTTATGTACCTGCACTAGGAAGAGAATGGATTAGCATAGTCCCAAAGGGGAATTGTATGCTAATTAGTGAAGCATTGTATATTTTTGTTAAAAGAATAAAGTAAGAAAATAATGAAAAACAAAACAGGCAGATTTTATCCAGTTCTCCTGTAAAAGGATCAGCAATCTCCCCTGTCTGTTTTACTGGGCTTCTCTGAAGCTTTCATCACAGCAAACCCCTCCGGCATCCACATCATTGCGCAGGTAAGTGATGCTCGAGTGTGGTTCTCCGTTTCTTCCTTTTGCTCCACCTTTTAACCTTTCATGTTGATCTGAAGTCACTGCCTCAGACTGTTCAGTAGCTAGTCCTTTAAGTAGAGTGTCTCATTTGTAGATTTATGTAACTTAAAGTCTGACGTTACTTGCTCTAAGAGTGAGTTGCTCAGTTTTATGTCAGTGAGAGGCAAACTCATGTGTCTTTTCATGGTGGCAGCATTAGTCGACTGCCTACCTCACTATTGTGCCCTGGGATACGTAACCCAGTTCTCTTGCTGTCACTTGCCTTCTGCTTCCATGAGCTGAGGGAGAAAACGACGATTACTTTGTGGTCTCATTTTGTACCTTAACCGTGGTTAATCTAGTCTCCATTGCTCCAGTCCCTCTTACAAACTGCTTCTAGCCTAAAAATCCTAAAACAGAGGTTTGCACAGAGAATGCAATACATATTAGTTGTTCGGTGTTACTTCCCTGTTCTGAAATTCAGGATGACTTCCTCGTTATCTCCTTCTAGCAGCTCTTTTACTGCACATAACCTTGACTGATTGTTTGGAATTTGACTTGTGTGTTTGTAGATCTCAAACATATTGACATTTGAATACTTACTTGTGTTCTGGACATGAAGGAAACACTTTACTTTTCATTATCTCATTTAATCAAAAGCTACTCTTTGAGGATGCACATAGATTAAAGTTCCTTGAAAGTAGGGAACAGGCTGTAGCCCCCAGTGTCTAGCTCAATATCTTAATCATAAGAGATACTCAACACATGAGAGATAGAATTCCTGTTTTACAGACAAGAAAACAGGCTCAGAAAGGTTAAGCAACAAATCAGTTCTCTTAACATCAGCTTGTATCATCCCCTTAGATTAGATCTCCTAGCCTGATAGTTCAGAGAAGGCAATGGCACCCCACTCCAGTACTCTTGCCTGGAAAATCCCATGGGTGGAGGAGCCTGGTAGGCTGCAGTCCATGGGGTCGCTAAAAGTCAGACACAACTGAGCGACTTCACTTTCTCTTTTCACTTTCCTGCATTGGAGAAGGAAATGGCAACCCACTCCAGTATTCTTGCCTGGAGAATCCCAGAGACGGGGGAGCCTGGTGGGCTGCCGTCTATGGGGTCGCACAGAGTCGGACATGACTGAAGCGACTCAGCAGCAGCAGCAGCCTGGTAGTTATGACTCCTCTCAACTGTCACTTCTCAGGCTCTCTGTTTAAGAGGTGTCATTTGATTTATTTGTTCCAAGTACACCTTGTGTTTTCTCACCTCTGTGCTTTTGCTTGTGCTATTTTTTGTACTTATTTTGGCCTCTCATTTCTTTCAAGGTCCAGTGTAAATTCCACCTGCAGTGAAGCTTTTCAGAAATAATCCACTCTTTCTTCTCTGACTCCCGTAATACTTAGTATCCATATCAGCCATTTAGAACATCACTTACTGCCTGGGTTCTCAGTTCTTAGGGCTTTGATTTGATGAAGGCGGCTTTGTATGTGTTTGCACATGTGTGAGGGTACATGTGTACCGGCCTTTATAGAATATGACCAACTCATGCATCCACTGACTCAGAACTCCCATAGCAACTGCCCCCAAATGAGTCAGCAGTTGATTTTGCTCCCGAATGTATTTGAATAGAACTGCAACATAGATAAAATTTGCCATATCATATTTGCCTTTTTCTTACTTGTCTCCCACCTTTTTAGTTAAACTTTCTCTCCCCTGTGCCCAGCCCCTCCTCCGTTAGTCCCATATCCCTTCTTTCATACTGGGATCCAAAGTTTTCTTTTTTTTTTTTTAATTTTATTTTTAATTGGAGGATAATTATTTTACAGTGTTGCGATGGTTTCTGCCATACATCACTGTAGATCAGCCGTAGGTATGCCGTGTCCTCTCCCACTCACCTCCCTCCCCATCCCACCCCTCTAGGTTATCGCAGACACTGGATCCAAAATGTTTCTGCGACCGCACGCCCTTCAGCCTGTTCCCTCCCCAGCAAGCGCCTCCGCCGTTTGCGTGTTCTGTGATGACGATTTTACTGTTTCTAACCGTGGCTGCGCTGGGTCTTTGAGAGTGGGCTTCTCTTGTCCTGGCACTCGGGCTCTCGAGGGCGTGGGCTCAGGAGTTGTGGTGTGTGGGCTTTCCTAGTTGCGGCGCGCTGGCTAGTTGACCCACTGCATAGACAAGTGTGGATTCTTAACCACTAGACCTCCAGGGAAGTCCCGGAAGATGATAAAGTTTTACTTGAATAAATAGAATTGGGTAATGGAGAGAAAGACTGTCCTGACCATACTTCTCCATCTTACACTCATCTTTTTATATTGCATTAGAATTTTTTTTTTGGACTTCTCTGGTGGCTCAGACGGTAAGGAATCTGCCTACAATGTGGGAGACCTGGGTTTGATCCCTGGGTCGGGAAGATCCCCTGGAGAAGGGAATGGCCACCCACTCCAGTATTCTTGCCTGGAGAATTCCATGAACAGAGGAGTCTGGCGGGTTACAGTGGGGTCGCAAAGAGTTGGATAAATAACATGTAATTAACTTGTAATTCTCATTATAAGTCAGGCTATTCAGAGGTGAATGTGGAAAAGATTATTTATTTCCTGAGGTAGCCAGCATTAACAGCTTGGTTTTAATCTAACATCTATTTCTGGACATAATCACACACGCAGAGCTGGAGTTTTTTTTTTGTTTTTTTTTTTAATAGAGATCAGTGCATGCTGTCTGCTTTTTACTGTTTTGTCACACATGGCCCTGCCAGTTCAGTACACACACTGAGAACAGTGTTGAGTGTGATTAAAGAATGTGACTTGGGCTCAAGCCATCTGGTTTGAATCCCAGCTCTGCAGCGTCTGAGCTGTGTGACTCTAGGCAGGTCCCTTAACCTCTCCAGCCCTCTGTTCCTTTCTCTGTGAAATGGACATTGTAACCGCAGAGGTTTTGTGAGGGTTCCGCGTATTAATATATTTAAAGTGTGTGCAACAGTACCTGGCTTACGGTAAGGACTACCCTGTCAGCTATTGTTAGTGTCTTTTACTTTTTGTCTTTTTTTTTTCTGGCCATGCCATGTGGCATGTGGGATCTTAGTTCCCTGACCAGGGACAGCTAGGGAAGTCCTATAAAATTTCTTTCTTGTTTTTTTTTGGTTGTACTGCTCGACATGTGGAACTTCCCCAACCAAGGATTGAACCCATGCCCCTGGAACCCATGCCGTCTGCAATGTAAGCATGGAGTCTTAACCACTGGACCACCAGGGAGGTCCTAACATCTTGCATTCTTTTTAAAAGTTGAAAAAAACCTGCTAGTCTGGTTGTGTCTCCTCTGTTGATAAATATTCCCATGATCTGTTTTTCTCACCGTGAACAGTGTCACAGTAAACATCCTTGTACCCATACGCTTTTTTATAATGCAGTTTTAATTTCTGTATGACAGTATCCCAGAAGTGGCATTACTGTGTCAGAGTGATATTCATAAATATAGTCCAGTTACTGTCCGTGGCATAGCGGGCAAGGTGTATGTGGTCTTTGTCCCCTTTCCTGGCACAGAGCTTCTAAAACTCTTGGATGCTCCAGAATATAAAGAATGACTAATATGCAAACGAGCAGTCAGAGAGCTTCAGATGGGGGCTCTTTCCCTGAAAGACCAGTCCTTGATTAGAAGCTTGGAACTTTGAACCTTACCCCTGAAACCTCTAGGGAGGACTGAGTTTGAGACTGGAGATCGAGTTAATTAATCTATACCTGTATAGTGAATGGAAAAGGAAATGGCAACCCACTCCAGTATTCTTACCTAGAAAATACCATGAACAGAGGAGCCTAATGGGCTGCAGCCCATGGGGTCACAAAGAGTTGGACATGACTGAGTGACTGACCACGCGTAGTGAAACCTCTATGAAAACCCCTAAACGATGAAGTTACCATTGGTGAACACGATGTGGCGCTGGAAAGGTTCCCAACCCAGATAAGGCAAGGAACTCTTCGCCCCTTTCCGTGCCTGGTCCTGTGTGCCTCGTCCTTTGGCCTGTTTCTGACTTGTATCCTTTATAATTAACTAGTGACAGGAAGTAGTGTTCCTGAGTTTTGTGAGCTATTCTAGTGAATCATCAGCCTCTGATTTATAGCTGGTCTGTTGGCGGTATGGGAGGCCCAGGACTTGTGTCCAAAGTAGGGAACACGCCTATGGGACTGAGCCCTGAAACTGTCGGTCTGCCCTGACTTCAGTAGTTAGGGTCAGAATTGTTGGCATCTGGGGAATCAAAGAATTGGTTGTTGGTGTTGGGAAACAACCCTGGACTCACCAAAAAGAATCGTGTCATTCCCATTCTTAAAGGCGTACCTTGGGAGAAATCACTGGGATAAAATAAGAGAGAAAAAGGTCATTTTATTATTACTCTTTATTAGAGTAAATTTTCAGTCTACACAAATAGAGACAAAATAATGAATCCCTGTGTACCCATCACACTGCCTCCCAACCATCACACCATGCCTCGTCCTGTCTCATCCACACCCTACCTGCCCTCAGCTCCACCCTCTGTTTCATGTTGAAAGTCTCAGAAATCTACGCCTATTTCTTGTGTACACCATGTATCTCCTAATGATTGTTTTTAAATTGTGGTGAGAACACTAAGCATAAGACCCACAGATTTTTTAAGCACACAGCGTGCTGTTGTTAACTGTGCAGAGCTGCACTGCACATCTCTCATCAAAGAACAATGCCCCACTCACCGCCTCCCTCAGCCACCAGTGCCCACCATTCTGCTCTCTGCCTTTGTGGGTTTGACTGTTTTAGATTCCTCATAAAAGTGAATCGTGCAGTATTCGTTTTCCTGTGACTGGCTTATTTCACTTAGCGTGATTCCTCCAGGTTCATCCATGTTGTGGCATATGACAGGATTTCCTTCTTTTTAAGGCTGAATACTGTATTCCATTGTTATGACTTTACCCAGTTATCTGTTGATGGACATTTAAGTTGTATCCACATCTGGGCTATTGAATGATGCTGCAGTGAACATAATGAGAGTGAAAAAGCTGTTAAAACTCAAATTTCAGAAAATTAAGATAATGGCACCCGGTTCCATTACTTCATGGCAAATAGATAGGGAAACAATGGAAACAGTGACAGACTTTATTTTTGGGGGCTCCAAAATCACTGCAGATGGTGACTACAGCCATGAAATTAAAAGACACTTGCTCCTTGGAAGAAAAACTATGACCAACGTAGATGGCATATTAAAAAGCAAAGATATTACTTTGCCAACAAAGGTCTATCGTTTTTCCACTAGTCATGTATGGATGTGAGAGTTGGACTATGAAGAAAGCTGAGCGCCAAAGAATTGATGCTTTTGAATGGTGGTGTTGGAGAAGACTCTTGAGAGTCCCTTGGACTGCAAGCAGGTCCAACCAGTCAATCCTAAAGGAAATTAGTCCTGAATATTCATTGGAAGGACTGATGCTGAAGCTGAAACTCCAATACTTTTTCCACCTGATGTGAAGAACTGACTCATTTGAAAAGACCCTGATGCTGGGAAAGATTGAAGGTGGGAGGAGAAGGGGACGACAGAGGAAGAGATGGTTGGATGGTATCACCGATTCAATGGACATGAGTTTGAGCAAGTTCCAGAAGTTGGTGATAGACAGGGAAGCCTGGTGTGCTGCAATCCATGGGGTCGCAAAGAGTCGGACACGACTGAGTGACTGAACTGAACTGCAGTGAACACGGGAGCACAGATACCTCTTCAAGATCCTGATTCAGTTCTTTTGGATAAATATTCATAAGTAGGATTACTGGATTGTATGATACTTATATAAACGATAGACTCTAATTATACTGTAATTACACTTTAAAAACCCTAAACACAGCATGTATTTATTTCAGTTCAGTAGCTCGTCGTGTCTGACTCTTTGCGACCCCATGAATCAGCACGCCAGGCCTCCCTGTCCATCACTAACTCTTGGAGTTCACTCAAACTTGTGTCCATCGAGTCGGTGATGTCATCCAGCCATCTCATCCTCTGTCATCCCTGTCTCCTCCTGTCCCCAATCCCTCGCAGCATCAGGGTCTTTTCCAATGAGTCAGCTCTTTGCATCAGGTGGCCAAAGTATTGGAGTTTCAGCTTTAGCATCAGTCCTTCCAATTAACACCCAGGACTGATCTCCTTTAGAATAGACTGGTTGGATCTCCTTGCAGTCCAAGGGACTCTCAAGAGTCTTCTCCAACACCACAGTTCAAAAGCATCAGTTCTTCAGTGCTCAGCTTTCTTCACAGTCCAACTCTCACATCCACACATGACCACTGGAAAAACCATAGCCTTGACTGAGTGAGTGAGTGAAGTCGCTCAGTCGTGTCTGACTCTTTGCGACCCCATGGACTGTAGCCTACCAGGCTTCTCTGTCCATGGGATTTTCCAGGCAAGAATACTGGAGTGGGTTACCATTTCCTTCCCCAGGAGATCTTCGCGACCCAGGGATTGAACCTGGGTCTTCTGCATTGTAGGCAGATGCTTTACCGTCTGAGCCACCAGGGAAGTAGATGGACCTTTGCTGGCAAAGTAACATGTCTGCTTTTCAATATGCTATCTAGGTTAGTCATAACTTTCCTTGTACTGCATTTATTTATTTGTTTATTTGGGCTGCATTGGGTCTTTGTTGTTTGCACGGGCTTCCTCTAGTTGCAGTGAGCAGGGGCTACTCTTCATTGCGGTGCACAGGTTTCTCACTGGGGTGGCTTCTCTTGTTGCAGAACACTGGCTCTAGACTCTTGGGTTCAGTATGGTGCCAGCATGGGCTTAGTTGTCCTATGGCATGTGGAATCTTCCTGGACCAGGGGTCTAACCTGTGCCCCCCTGCGTTGGTAGGTGGATTCTTAATCAACCAGAGAAGTCCTGCATCTCTTTAGTGATGAATAATACAGGCATACTTTGTTTTATTGCACTTTGCAGATACTACACTTTTTACAAATTGAACATTTGTGGCAACCCTGTGTGGTCAGATGATGGTTTAACATTGTTTAGCAGTAAAATATCAAATTGCCAACATCTGCTGGATCATGGAAAAAGCAAGAGAGTTCCAGAAAAACATCTACTTTTGCTTTATTGACTACGCGAAAGCCTTGGACTGTTTGGATCACAACAAACTGTGGAAAATTCTTCAAGAGATGGAAATACCAGACCACCTGACCTGCCTCCTGAGAAATCTTTATGCAGCTCAGGAAGCAACAGTTAGAACTGGACATGGAAAAACAGACTGGTTCCAAATTGGGAAAGGAGTCTGTCAAGGCTGTATATTGTCACCTGCTTATTTAACTTCTATGCAGAGTACATCATGCGAAATGCTGGGCTGGATGAAGCACAAGCTGGAATCAGGATTGCTGGAAGAAATATCAGTAACCTCAAATACACAGATGACACCACCCTTACGGCAGAAAGCAAAGAACTAAAGAGCCTCTTGATGAAAGTGAAAGAGGAAAGTGAAAAAGTTGGCTTAAAACTCAACTTTCAGCAAACTAAGATCATGGCATCTGGTCCCATCACTTCATGGCAAATAGATGGGGAAACAGTGGAAACAGTGATAGACTATTTTTCTGGGCTCCAAAATCCCTGCAGATGGTGACTGCAGCAGTGAAATTAAAAGACACTTGCTCCTTGGAACAAAAGCTATGACCAACCTAGACAGCATATTAAAAAGCAGAAATATTACTTTACCAACGGAGGTCCGTCTAGTCAAAGCTATGGTTCTTCTAGTAGTCATGTATGGAGTTGGACTATATAGTGAGAGCTGGACTATAAAGAAAGCTGAGTGACGAAGAATTGATGGTTTTGAACTGTGCTGTTGGAGAAGACGCTTGAGAGTCCCTTGGACTTCAAGGAGATCCAACCAGTCCATCCTAAAGGAAATCATTCCTGAATTTTCATTGGAAGGGCTGATGCTGAAGCTGAAACTCCAATACTTTGGCCACCTGATGCGAAGAACTGACTCACTGGAAAAGACCCTGATGCTGGGAAAGATGGAAGGCGGGAGGAAAAGGGGACCACAGAGGATGAAATGGTTGGATGGCATCACCGACTCGATTGTCATGAGTTTGAGCCAGCTCTGGGAGATGGTGATCGACAGGGAAGCCTGGCATGCTGCAGTCCATGGGGTTGCAAAGAGTTGGACACGACTGAGCGACTGAACTGAACTGATTTTTAAATTAAGATATGTACATTTCTCTAGACATAATGCCGTTGCACACTTAGTAGACTACAGTATAGTATGAATTTAACTTGTATGTGCTGGGAAACCGAGGAATCTGTGTAACTGTCATTATTTTGATGCTTGCTCTGTTGTGGTGGTCAGGAACCGAATCCACCAGGTATGCCTGTTTCCACTGCATGGATATGCCATTTTTATTTATTTATGCATTCATCAGTTGACGGACTTTTGCGTGCTTAGTTGCTTGGTCGGTCACGTCCAACTCTATGATCCCACTGACTGTAGCCCACCAGGCTCCTCTGTCTGTGGAATTTCCCAGGCAAGAATACTGGAGTGGGTTGCCATTTCCTTCTCCAGAGGAGCTTCCCAACCCAGGGATTGAACCCGTGTCTCCTGTGCCTCCTGCACTGAAGGTGGCTTCTTTACCCACTGAGCCACCAGGGAAGCCCACAGTGAATAATGCCTTGGTGAACATTTATGACCAGTTTTGTGTGAACATGTTCACCGTTTCTGTTGGCTATGTACTCAGGTGTAAAGTTGCTGGTGGTTTGTTAACTCAGCGTTTAACCTTTTGAGGTGTTTTCCAAGGTGATGGTACAAGTTTACATTCCCATCAGCCCCATTGGAAGGTTCCAGTTTCTCCACATCATCACCATCACTTGTTACTGTTTTTCTGTTATAGCCACCCTAGTGTTAGGAAGGGTTATCTCCTTGTAGTTTTGTTTTGCATTTCCCTAATGCCTGTTGAGAAATCTGTCTGCAGGTCAGGAAGCAACAGTTAGAACTGGACATGGAACAACAGACTGGTTCCAAATAGGAAAAGGAGTCCGTCAAGGCTGTATATTGTCACTCTGCTTATTTAACTTCTATGAAGAGTATATCATGAGAAACGCTGGACTGGAAGAAACACAAGCTGGAATCAAGATTGCTGGGAGAAATATCAATAACCACAGATATGCAGATGATACCACCCTTATGGCAGAAAGTGGAGAGGAACTAAAAAGCCTCTTGAAAGTAAAAGAGGAGAGTGAAAAAGTTGGTTTAAAGCTCAACATTCAGAAAACAAAGATCATGGCATCTGGTCCCATCACTCCATGGGAAATAGATGGGGAAACAGTGGAAACAGTGTCAGACTTTATTTTTTTGGGCTCCAAAATCACTGCAGGTGGTGATTGCAGCCATGGAATTCAAAGACGCTTACTCCTTGGAAGAAAAGTTATGAGCAACCTAGATAGCATATTCAAAAGCAGAGACATTACTTTGCTGACTAAGGTCCATCTAGTCAAGGCTATGGTTTTTCCAGTGGTC